>KZ806976.1:27880-66720 GCA_000696205.2 Oncopeltus fasciatus
AAAAAAATTAAGAAAGAGAGAGCGGGAGATGGAGTGTGTGTGTGTGTATGTGTTTGTGTCTGAGAGAGAGAGAGAGAGAGAGAGAGAGAGAGAAGGGAAAGGGATAAAAATGAACCGATAGAAGATACCTCAATCCTACCAGGATCCTTCCTCGAAGATAAAGCCAGAATACGTGCAATGAGCAGCTTTAATAGATAGTCGAAAAAACTTGACATTGGCAAGGGAAGCGGATTCGTATATGACACCTATAGTTGCATTTCCCATGTGGACAAGAAGCAAATGTAAGCAGAACAGTGAGATGCACAACATATGTACGCATAACTATGAATGAACAATCAGGTCCTTGCAAATTGGTCAGTACTGCCAACATTACAAGCATAACAATATGAAAGACGCACATTATTTTTATGCCTTTCACACATTTTTTTTTTTCATAGTGCGCATCGACTGCTGATGTTCATTTGTGCTAGACATTAATTATATAAACTTATAGAAAATAAATATAAATTTATAAATATAACAAAATATAAATTATTTACATGTTAGGTAAAAATACCGAACGTGTCCTTATTTTTCACTACCACAAAGGAACAGACTATCAGGAAGATTCGCTCGAAAAATATTTAAAAAACAGATTTCGTAACTCAAAGAATGGTAAATTTATCATGAGCACAAAACTGAAGAGGCTCCTATTGGCTCACAGGCAGAATAAACAAGCTGCTCTACTAACAGGCTGTATTCTCCAGACCATATTTACATATAAAGTGGGTAATACAAATAACTTTATTCGAGTAATACAGTTCAACAGCCATAAGAAGTTATTGAAAATACTAGTTAATCCTTTTTAGTAATTGAAAGAGCTATAAAAATCTGGCCGAGCTACATCTATATTCACTAATGGATATCACATTCACATTTGTATTTTTGTAGTTTTGACGCATTAGTATTTGTTCTGAAAGTGATAAGGTTAGGTATCATTAGATATCATAGCAATAATTAAAATCTTTTTATCTTCAACAAATTTCTAAATTAAATGAAAAGGATAATATGAAGCTTTCACTTCTATTTTAATTTATTTTGAGTTTTAACTGAAGTTTTCATATTGCTTATTTCCATCGTTTTAAATTTTATAAAATATAATACATACAGTGCAATTTTTATAATAAAGCAGCTCCAAATACTTTTATGTAAGAATAGAAAACTAGAGTTCTTACTAATAATTAATGATTAAATGTTTATTTAAACGGAATATTATTTTTATTTTAGTACAGGAGTTATCCTTTATGGCATAAACGAAACAGTCAAGCATTTAAATGGTATTGTTAATCCTAATGTAATGCAAGTTAGAAAAAGTACTGAGTACATTTATGTAAATAGCATCGATTTGGAAAGTGAGTTTAAGGTATATTATTTTATTTTAATGGACTAATTTATTAAAAAAAGTTTGCTAACTTTACCAAGTTTTACTTAATGGACTTTATTTATTAAGGTATAAATAATACTTACATTCCCGCGCGTGTGTTTGTGTGTGTGTGTGTGAACACTCTACAGACCATAGTTTATGGCATTTCTTTTAATTCGAAACGAAAGGATAATTTCATTATTGAAAAATCGGGTCAATAGGAGCAAGTGAGCATAAAAAAAAGGGTTTTCTTTAGAAGTCACACAGTGAAATTGAACCGATATAATTGGGTGTTTACCTAAACCATAAATTTTAAACTTTACTATCTAAAAGCGTTGAATTTCTTAATAAAATTTGGCATATTCTTTTCAATTAAAAGACTGAGTTCGTTATAGAGCGCAATTGAACAAATAGGAGTGGTGGGTTACCTTAAAATCAAGTGGGAGTATGAAAAAATTGTTTTTTATATAGCGGGCGTAATTTAGTTTAGAGAAATGGAACACACTACAGACGTTCATTGATAAAAGAAATATTGCAGGACTTACACAGTGAATTCGAACTGTTAAGGGTGGGTGTTGACTTGTGCCATTAATTTTAATTTTACGATTTTAAAGCCTAAGTGTTCTTTTTTATTGAAACTGCACATGTCATTTTTAAATTAAAAAATAAAAGCTATGTACGTTATTGAGCAAAATTGGGCGATTAGATATGGGGTCTTTTAGCTACAGCTTTCGTTATGATTAGTGTAGTGCTATGAAACACATAGATTTATGATAAAAGATTTACTGTATAAGTGAGAGGGGTTATACGTATGAAGTGGAAAGTTCGAATACAAATATTCATCAATTATAATAATATTGAGGAATCAGCTAAGTTAACTAGATTCTGAATCGGACATTGTTATCTTTCTTTTAAGCTTTAATGTCCAAATAGTAACAGCTTATTTCAACTTTTATTCAAAAATCGCAGCTAATATTTAGACATGGAAGCTTATTTAGAATATAAAATGAAAGGAATTTATAATTACTTATTATAGTAGGAAGAAAAAATTTATTGCTGTTTAGTTTTTGAATTTTGACTGCGGAAGACTGGATAATATTTCATTCTAATTCGTTTTCTTATAGTATAATATATAAGTAAGTACAATACATTTTGCTGGAGCTGAGAATTATAATTTTTAATGAGCGAATAGAAGTTCTTCTTTCTAATTTGTATAAATAGTTTATAAGGAACTTAGAACAGACAACTTAAAAAAATAAATAAAAAGTATATGTTTAATATTCATTGTATACAAAAAAATTTCTTTAGAAAATCAAACTATTAACTTTGAAAACAATTTCTTTGATTCCTAAAAGAGAGAAAAATCGGATTGATGAAATAGGTATATTATACTAAAGTATTACTTACTTTCCCTTTAAGTTTAAGTTGAAATCATAATAGATTTGAACAATTGTAAACAGAAAGTTGCATATACGAGGGAGGTCAAAAAGTTCTCGGCCTGACCCAGAAAGGAATGAAATAAAAATAAATTTTTGTTAGTCACACCATAAATTTCTCCTAAAAGCTTGATTCCCCTACAGGAAACCTGCAAAATTTATCACTTTTGAAGTGGCTCCACAATTATTATTATTATTTGTATCTCAAATTGATACTTTATCATATCAAATAATTTTATTTAGTTTTATGAAATTCTTATACAGAATAATATTACAAAAACACATCGCAATGTTATTAAACAGTAATAATATAAATCACTGTGGAATAGAGTGTAAAATTTTTTAAAATTATTACAGTATTCTTATTCTGTTAAAAGCCTTATTTTGTTTTTCTATATTTATATAAAATTTTATAAATTAGAAATCTGGAATCATATTTCCAGCAAAGTAAAATCAATTAGAAAACAAATTATCTCTGTTTTTATCTCCAATATCCTCTTATGAAGGACACTACCATAAATATGAACTTATTTAAATATTTTTATTACAAAATTGATACTGTTAACATAATAAATAATCTTATCAACAAGTTATTTTACTCATTCTAGTTCACTATAATGAAGATTGGGATGGGGCAAGGCCGAGGTTGGATAAGCATGTCTCATCCATTTCCCAGTGGTGGGAGAGAAGAAAAAAGTTATTTCTTTGGAGACTTGTTGAAGTTGCAAATATGTCGCAGGATGATGATAGGAAACGATCTGTTGAAATGCTTGCTTCTTACAAAAATCTCCAAGGTATTATTTAAAATTGTTGAAAAATCTGATGCTAACTTAAGAAAAACTTACTAAAAAATTTTAGTAGGAAACAAATTATTTAGATAAGTAATGCTAGTATTATAAGCAGATTTCCCTCAAGGAAAACAATATATCCCTGCTCACCTACCACAACTTTTGAAAAAAATCTTCGATTTATCATCAATATTACAAAGGAAAAGCTATAATTATAATCCATATAAATACAGTCTATTTGAACACAAACACACACTTCACTCAAAAGCACATGTGCATGTTTGTTAATAAATAAAGAAAAAAAATTTAGTATTTGTGTTCATTTCTGGAAACCACTAAAGGGATTTAGAGAGAGACCAAACTAAAAATTAGTAATATATTCGTTATTGTCAAAATTACGAAAAAAGTTTTGGGATAAAATGGCTGCAAAATTAAATTTCCTAACATTTATATTTTATAGCATTTTTACAATACGCTTATTTTGCGAGATACTTAAGAACTTGATGCTTAAATTAATGTAAATGACTCTTAATATAAATAACCCTGATAAATCTTCAATTAAGCAAAAATGAAAATAAAGAATAAAAACTTTTTGTGGAACTGAATCTAGCCTTTAATATCATTGACCGATATAAATTGCACGAGTTTGGTTTTACTACAAAATTTATTTCCGCAACAGCAAATCTCTATTTTGAGACTGGCAGATTCAGATTCAGATGCTCAAGAAAAATATCAACGGTAAAGTTTTGGATGCTCTTAGGTCTTGGGATACCTAACCATTTGATCTCTTCTCATTATAATTAAAATGTTATTGAGAATGAAATGGGCTTTTAATAATAATAAGAGTGAAAATAAATGTAATTGCATATACATATGATGTAGTATTGATTGAATTTAAGCCAGAGTTCTTAAAAAATAACCCATTTAAAATTGTATTGTGATCAATGGAATCTGTATATAAATAAAGAGAAGACAAAATTATGAGTATTTAAATTAATTAACAGGCACCAAGTTTCAAGATCGGGGCTATTAGTTTGATATTGCAAGAGAAAGACGAAATAGTTTATTTCAACAAATAAGTAATATCTTATATCTAAAATAATGGGCTATTTCATTATTATTATTATTTATTATCTTTAAATCACATTTAACGAATTGTGTGTCCAAGTGCTGTGTAAAGACTTTCTTTAATAAAGAAATAATAATGTAATTATTTTAAAAGTATATTCATGACATGCAGAATTGTTTCTTTCTTTCAGATTATGAATATTACCAACTTGCCCAGGCTTGTAATGGACACACAATGGTTGCATTGGCACGAATAAAGAATGTCGATAAAAGATTTTTTACAAGGCCTAAATGCAAATGTAAAAGCCATGAGGTAATAAATCAGTTTTTCATACATGAATTTTAAAAGGTAATATTTTAAAATTTAGAATAATAACTTCATTAGTGAATCAAGAACCTATGTGAGATAAGAATTTTTTAATTTGAGAAATTTTTGTTTCTCACAGTCTAGCTTGAAAAAAAGGTAGGCTACTTTGAAGCAACCAATTAAAATTAAAGAAAGTCAAGTCAATCCTTACTCTAACTGGTTTTTGAAATAACAAACTTATCTATAAGAATTTACATTCATAATTATGCATTCTTTTTCCAGGAGCTAGTAATATCTATGCGAGATCTTCTTGTAAAAATGTGTAAATCGTCAGCTCATCCCTGCTTGCACTACTTCCTGAGTAAAGTTTTCCCAAAATTGCCTAAATACAAGGTATCAAGATATATTTTGTATTATAGTCAATTTCATTTATCTAATTTAATTTATCCAATAATAATTGTTTCTTACTGTCTTTTTCTATTTATTAATTTATGTAAACAAATTGGATACTTATAGTTATACATCATAATTACAGCAGTTATTATATTTTGTTAATAATTTGTTACTATTATTTTATTTTTACAATATCATTATTTTTTTAAAATAAATAAATGAAAATTAAATAAATAAACTGGGGGACAAAAAAACCGGCGCACCTGGAATTTTACCTGAAAAATGCATATAAACATTTTTATAACAGGTCAAAGGTCACAATTTGCTCACCTTTATTTATTGTGATATATTCTGTTTGTTGTATAACAAGAATAAAGGGTAAAAACACAACATGAGTGGGTAAAAAAATCTTTATTGAAAAAAGAAAGAAAAATGGTCACTTTTAGAAAAAAATAAACACACTCTAAACGAAAAATAACACTCTATTATTAAGAAATGTGAGTCATTAGTACCGAGTGTTGCCTCCCCTTGCTTGAATAACATCCCGGGTTCTTCTAGGCATACTGCGAATCAGGTTGGCTACACGATTTTGAGGTATCTGATCCCATTCACGTACCAGAGCCGTCCTTAGCTCTTGGAGGTCACTTGGTGGGTTCTGTTGTCGCCGAATGGACGTTCCAAGCTGGTCCCAAAGGTGTTCGATAGGGTTGAGGTCAGGGCTGCGAGCTGGCCACTCCAAAGTGCGGACGCCTACCTCATCCAGGTAGTCCCTTACAACGTGTGCGACGTGTGGCCGTGCATTATCATGCATAAAAAGGAAATTGGGTCCGATAAACGTGGCAAACGGTACCACATATTCCTCCAGAATGTCAGTCACATACGTATGTGCATTAAGCGTTGGCCTTCGGAACACATAGAGGTCTGTCTTAGCCTCTAAACAAATTCCACCCCAAACCATCACCGAGCCCCCTCCAAACTGCACTCTTCCCCTAATGTTGCACTGTGCATATCGCTCGCCTAATCTTCTCCACACTCGAACTCGGCCATCTGCACCGTACAGGTTAAACCTGGACTCGTCAGAAAAGAGAACAGAGGCCCAATCATCTTCTGTCCAGGCGGAATGTTCTCGACAAAAGTTGAGGCGAGCTGTTCGGTGCGCTGCGGTGAGCAGAGGGCCGGATGCGGGGACTCTGGAGTGGATATCGAGCTCTGCAAGCCTCCTCCTTACTGTTCGCACGCTTACATTTGATTGAAAGCGATTTCTGAGGGCCTGGAGAGCAATGAAGCGATCATCAGCTGGGAGTGTCGCTCTTGGACGGCCTGATCCCGGCCTCCTGGCATAGCTACCAGTTTCGCGAAACCTCTGAACTGCCCGGCGAACTGTTGTTTCAGGCAGTCCATGAACTCTGGCCGCGTATCGTTGGCTTCGGCCGTCTTCGATCAACGCCATAATTCGCGCAACAACCTCTGTCGTCAAAACCATTTTTAATGTTTTAAAATTATGAATTTTCTCTTTAAGAAAGAAAGGAAAGAAGAAACGCCAATCAATGTGTTTCTGGAGACAAACTGAATTCAAAATTATGAATTTTTCCTTTAAGAAAGAAAGGAGAGATAAAGTCCATCTTTCAGTTTATATCATTAATCCTAGAGAGGATTAAGACATTTGTTGTCAAAACATAAGGAATCGTACTCCCATTTGATCTGTCGTGCCAGTTATTACACCGCACACAAAAATAATTATTTAATCTGCATTTTTCAGGTAAAATTCCAGGTGCGCCGGTTTTTTTTGTCCCCCAGTGTATATATGTGCTGAAAATTTTCTATTTCCAACATCTTGTCACATATAAAATAAATATTTTTTAGTGCTATGTATAATTTTTATTGTATATGTATCATTGGGTTTATTGTATATAACACTAAGCGTTTAATAATAAAATAAAATAATTTTTTTTAGAATATTATATATTTTGAAAATATACTTTCTCTTTATCAGGGCTGAAAATACACACAAACAATTTTTTTACATTTGAATTGCCCAGAGATCTAGAAAAAAAAACTCTCTACCTCAGTCAGGGATCGAATCTGGGACCCTTACTTTATTTTTCTAGCTCCCTGTACGATTCCAATTAATAATGAAATGTGGGATTATTTTACCACAATTATCATCATGATTTAAATTTTTTTACATTTTTGATATGATTAAAATTTTAAAATTCAATATCATCATATTATCATATATAAGTATTTAAACATTTTTTATTGTTATTATTTTGAAATTTCAATTAACTTACTAATACAATTAAGTTATTAGTTAGAGCTAAGCCTTGTAACTCTGTACATCAATATATAACTTAACTAATATAACCCACCCTCTTTATCAAAGTGGACATGGCTAGTATAATGGTACTTTTAACAAATTCAAATATGTTCATATTCTATAAACTAATTATAATACATAAATAAATCAATATATTAAAATATAAACTCATAATAAAATACTTAATGATACAAATTAACAATTTTCTATCAATTGACTTATGTCAGAAATAGCATTAGTATTTTCCGTTAATTAAAGATTAAGAATTCCATTTTGGTTTTCGGGGATTTTACTGTTTCACTCATTATTTTTGGATAATTTTTCATTCAATTTCTGTATTAAATGCCAAGTTAAAGCATGTCAAAATGATAATTGTGACCACTGGGACTTAAAAAATATTTTTATCATTAGCCAGATTTCAGATTAATCCCTAACTAAAAAAGTACGATTTATTATATTATAAAAATATAATGGAGTGGGGGGCACGAACCCAGCTTCCTTGATGCTTAGGGAAGCTGAGAGTACGAATCTAAGGACCTTTAGTTTGCAATTGTCTCATTCCTAATACCAAGCTGTGACACTGTCATAGATAATAATAACTAATGCTTAGAATAACTAACATTATTGATTATTATTATTAAAATGTATTTGTTGGAATAATTGCACCCATTAAAGCACTTTTAAATAAGAAAAGTACTACTTGTAGTATCCTTTATTAATGTTTCAAATTTACTTGATGAATTGCTCTACAAAACATTTGATTTGAAGGGTGCTTTATATTAAAAGTTCTTCATTACAACATATAAAATTTTGCCCTTGCAAAAGCTTATACCTATCAAAACTACTATTTATTTATGTATCGACTGATAGTAAAACAGTTGAGATTTTTTAAACATCATAGAACCTTTGCATGAAAATAATTTTTAACATAAATGGTCTTTTTAAGTTATTTGAATAAACTATTTATTTACTTATAGGCCTGGTCGTATTTCAGTGACTTGGATATCTATGGATTTGTTTGCGTACCTCCTACTACTATATCAGAAGAGAATGTCCTGCCATTGTGTGTTGATGCACTTGTACATCATTTATCTGCCAGTGAAGATTTCACCAGTATGGAATGACTAAAAGATTTTAGTTGAAATTGTTAAGTTAACTTTCTAATATTTTAATTTGTTTAATGCTTTAAAAAGTCTGACACTCCTTTTATTAAAATAGGAAAGCAAATTTAGTATTGGTGCTATGTTTGCAAAATTAGCAAAAATTTCAACCAAAAGGTTAGCAGCAATCATTATTGGTTATAAAATGTATAATAACAGAATTAGGTTTAAAAAATATATATAATATAAAATCTTCAACATTATCTGTGCATTGTCGCATTAGATCAAATTAGTTACTCTTAAAGCCCATCTTTAATGAAATATGTGTAATCATCTGGAGACTAGATACAGATTCTGATTCTAAGGGAAAAGGACAAGCTGTATAGTCACTAAGACTTGCTAAATTTACCTTTGTAAACTGAAAATGAAAAACATAATTCAAGAAAACAGGCTAACATTTATTGAACAACGGCCTTTTAATAGCCTTGCATAACCAATAACTATAAATAAATTTAATTAAAAACCATTTATTTATCAATAATTTAATAAAATTTATTTATTTGTTAAAATAATTTGGACAAGAATGGTATCATGACAGAAAGGAAACTGATTATTTCAGTATGGAGCAGTACATATTTTCCTTGCTAGTTTTATTTTTAAACTTAAATAGTGTTATTTTATAAATCAGTAGTAAATGTACGTAAAATCACTTGCATAACAAAGAATGAGCTGTAATAATTAACTTTTCACATAAATCTGAATCAATTATTTTACTACATTAAATAAAAAAGTAATGTTGAAAAGTACACTTACTTCAAACACTAATTACTTAGCTTCTAACAAATCTGAGATAAAAAACTATAATATATTGTTAATATAGAAAATTAAATTCCTAAACTTCAATGCAAGCAGTTTAAAATAATTGTTTTAGGTTTGGTAGAAACAGGAGCATTGAAGCTGCTTCATGACTGCCGGCATGAGCTCTCTTTAGATTACGATTCTTGCTACAGATTAGCCAGTATCATTGCAGAAATTTCCACTCGGCAAGAGTTTCTTCAAGATTTATTTCAAACAGGTAAAAACATCAATTCTTCTGGGGTTTATGTTCTAGGAAATGCTTATATCAGGATTTATCCTAACTCACTATAAGATATCATGCTGCTATGGTTGGCTACAAGATGGCATTAGCATTGTCTTCTTGTATTACATGCAATATTGTTTTATAGGTGAAATTGCCCCTGCAAACAGAAAAGCATTGATCACAAAGCCTCTCAGCTTACCTGACAAATGTGTGCCTTTCTATAAAAACCATAGTAATGTCTATGATTTCACTGTTTGTAAATATTTATTTATTTATAGAAATAAACCAGATCAAACTTTTCTAATGCATTCAAGAACGTCATTAGTTCCAAATCCCTACTGCCCTAATTAAGATTATAATTTTGATAGCCTCAGATAACATTTGTGATAACATTCTGAAAGCTTAAGTAAACTGTGAAAGATAAGCCTATAGCATTTTTCTCTTAAACTAGTCATATTTACAAAAACTTTCTGTTGTTGCTTAATTGAAATTATTCATAATTATTGGTATTCTTAACTTATCTTAAGTTAAAACTTTAAGCAAATTTCATATGTCTCTTTTTTTTCAGGTTGGGTATCAGTCATGGCAGAATGGATAGATGGTCCAAATAACAAACTGAGCACTGTAGCTGCTACTACTCTAGCTAATCTAGATGGTGACATAAGACCCAATGCTACTTATGAGAAGGAAGTTGTTCTGCTACACCCAGCTTTTAGAAGCAACCAGTTTGTTTCAACTGATGTAGTTTTAATACATGGTCTTCTAGGAGGTGTACATTATACCTGGCGTCAACGAGGGAACCGGAAAGAGCCAATAAGTATCTTTGGTGAGGTATTTTCCCTTTGGAGAGTTTTGGCAAATCAATTAAAATTTCACAGAGGGGAAAAACAACTATCTGTGCCACCAGGGATTGCATCTAGTGAAGAGCCTCTACTGGAGTGTGCTAAGACAGCGAGTGTTGTCATTGATGAAGCACCTCAGGAGATACAGATGGCTGATATTGGAGAATCAACTTCCCTCGAATCCGACTACGTCTTTGTAATGACAGACATTCCAGAAACTGAATCATTCTGTTGCAAGACAAATATTTCATTTGAGGGGTAAATTAAATTTTCTTAAATTAATTGCAATTAATATTTTCTACAATTAATTAATATGGTTATTAGTTATAAATAATTTTGAGACTATCAGTCATCCTAAAAAAAAAAAACTTACTCTTATACTTTAATTTCAATTAAATCTCTCCCTACTTCTGATGAAAAGTATTATTTAAACTGGTTGCAAACTGGCATACAAGTATTTTCTCCTTATCCATCACTCAGGCTAAAACCAGGCAGTGGAAATTAGTCGAGTCACTTGCTAAAGTAACTTCATTAATATTTATACACTGTAGCAAATTGGAAAAGGACAGTTGTGTGTATGCTCATTTATTATTTACTTGAATTCATGCATTTTATCTGTTAAACATGAAGCTCTGAAGGATTGAGCCCCGACTGGGAAATTTTTTAGGAAGAAATAAAAGATTTCCTAGCGCTATGGTCATTATAATAAGATGGCTTCCTGGAGACAGCCTCTCTCTTACACTTTTTTTAAATGAAAATTTTTTCCTCTTTAATAGTAAGCTATTGTAATCAACCTAAAAAATTAAAATCATAGCCCCCTTGAAAATTTGAAGTTTTATGTTTCAAGAATCACATACAATCAGAATTAGGAGTACAGTTCTATTAGGCTGAAACAATTTTTATGAAATTTGTTATTTTAAAATTAAATAAAATTTAAAAAATATATTTGATTAAATTTGAAAAGAAACTTCAAAAGGTTTACAGCTACTTTATGTCTATACCCATTTAGTTCGACTCCTTTTATAGCTGTTATACTTGATTCTTATGAAATTCAGTTGTTGATGTCGAAGAAAGAATTTTATTAGTGCCTTATTTTAATTTTTTTAAACAATAAATTAAAATATCGAACGGGATAGAAGAGTNTTATTAGTGCCTTATTTTAATTTTTTTAAACAATAAATTAAAATAAGGAAAAAATAATATTTTTTATTTTATATTCAAACACTAGAGTTAATCAGAAAATGTAATGAGAACAAAGTAACCTCTCTTATCCTCCCAATACCTATTTTGATTATCCCCACTGATATACTATCCTATCCACAAGTTTATTTTTCAGGGAGGGGTCTGCCCTATACAATTTTTGTGTTAAAAAAAAAGTGAATAAAAGGTATGGCTCTGTGGTAAAATGCAGTGGCCATTTTGGATGGGGCTTACTCTATCCTGTACGAAAATAATTTTATTCAGTTAGTAATTAAATTAAATATTTTTGCTGACAATAACTACTTCCAATCAGTAAATAACCTTCACTAAAGACTCCAAAATGTATCTTTTATTATTATTAGTTAATTTAAAAGTAACAAACTTTTTATATATTTTTAAACAAGATAGGAATTTTCATGCAATTTTTGTAGGAGTTGCCTCAGACAATTGGAGTCGATCCAGAGTGCTGATTACACTATGTGTTGGCCAAAAGATTGGTTGCCCAAAGATTGCAAAAATCTAAGAGTCCTTGGAATAAATTATGATACACGACTCACTGACTGGACAAACTGGTGTCCACTTAGAGACAGCAAGTAATATTAATTGTAACTTCATCTGTTAATATATAAGCTGAATCAACTTCCAATAATATAAATACCTTTCCCACATTCTTTAAATGATCTATACTTTTATCCCCAGTTCTAGGTCAAAACGTCTCTTAGCAGAAAGGTGTAAAAAATTGTTAAGCCATCTTATAAATTGTGGAGTAGGTGAAAGACCTGTTATTTGGATAACACATTCGATGGGTGGTCTTATTTTAAAACACCTCTTAATGCAAGGTATATTGAAATAATACAATTTATTTAAAATTTTGCAATTTGAAATTAATTTAAATAACCTTATTTTCAGCATTGAATAACCCTGATATTAAGACCCAAAGAATATGTGATAATACAAAAGCTGCAGTATTTTTGAGTACTCCTCATATTGGTTCACCTTGGGCATCATTACATGAAGCCTGGAAGTTCTTTGTCTGGCCATCTACTGAAGTCGATGAACTTAGATACCGTAATACACATTTATCAAACTGAATTCCTTTACAATGATGTAAGGTTTTAAGACTTGGGTAATTAAGAAATTTATAATTTTTTTGCCAAAATAAAATTATGGACCAACTGAAATTAAATCTGAGTTTTCTTACTCATGCCAGAAAATTAATCTGCTGGTACCCAAAGTAATGAGAGGTATTAACAATATAGTCATTTTAAGTCCCTGATTCTATAAAGGATAGGTTTCAGGAAAGAATAACATTTTACCAAGAAGAGATATTCTATAATTGAGCATTTTGAGACAAAGCTGAAGTAATATGTAGCTAATGTTCATCAGAAGGTGGACATTATATATATTTTTAATTTTAAAAAATTTTTATGAGTTCCCCATTTATTTTAAATGAGTTCTCTAAGGCCTATCAAGTAAGTGGGAGGAAGACTAAAGAAGTTGAAATTGGAGCACCTTATTCTTATTTGATGAAAAAAGTTTTTATTACATAATAATCTTATTTAATTTTCAAAATGTATTTTCTATATTTAATAAAAATCCTTATTAAAGGCTAAATAGAACAATAAAGCTAGGAAGGTACTGATTCCCCCACTCTTCTCACCCAGTCTGCCTAGAGCCAGCCTTAGTGACCTTAACTTTATCTTTCATTGATTTTTCTGGCTTTTAAGATCAACTCTTCGTGTAGCATTTATATACTATAAATCTTCATCCTATAATACCGGAAGACAAAGCTCTATATCATTAAAGTACACGAAGAGGCTCTTCCATGTACCTAATTAAATTAAAATAATACTTTTTTTTAAGCAAATGTGTTAATAAGAAGTACTTCAACCCTGAAATAACATATTTTTTAATGGAGCATCCAAAGTTAATAAATTCACTTAATTTAATCGTTTTAATAATGGTGGGATTTCTCTGTTTTTTACTTATCTTACCTTCTTTGTTTTGTATTAAATTACAATTTTCAGTTGAATGAGTTCACATATTTCTCTCCTGGAATGATCACAGTGGGCCCATATGTCAGAATATATCTTCCTGAATTACATTTAACCAGTAGTTTATTTGGCTCAAAAATGGTCAAAAAGTAATTTCTACCAGTTGCATTACAAGCCAAAGCCAAAGCCAAATTCAAAAAATGCGAATCACATAATAGAAATTTATTTTTCTGACATGTCACTTGTGAAGTTAGTCCATGCTAATTGGCTCTGTAATTATTCATTATTAAGCAAAAAATTATACTAGTGTGTATGTGTGTGTGTGTGCAAGCAAGAAAATTCACTTAAAAATAAATGGATTTAGAATCAGTTCTCATTTTCCTGCTTTTGGTTTTTCATAAGTTGTGACATATATATCACAACTTACTAATTTATAGATAACAGGAAGTTATTAACTCCCGAATGATTCTGANTTGTTGAAAAATACATATATGAAATTGTGGAGTTAAAAGTCTGTATGGTAATCTAAATAGGTACTCCATTTCCATTTAGAAGCATAGAAATAAAAAATAATAGTGATCCGTGAGTAATAAATGAGATCTGTTACTCTAACTATTTACCTAAGAGCTTATACCTTAGGTATCATAAAATAACTAATCTATGTAGATATCTTCTTCCTAGTAATTAATGACTTTATTGACAGAAGGAAGTTAGTACTTTTATTAATTTTAAAATAAATGTAATGCCTTTAGAATCACCTGTCCTCCAAAAACTTCATAAAGAATTTCTGAAATTTGTTGAAGAACATCCAATGGAAATAGTTTCATTTGTTGAAACTAAAAGCATGAAAATATCAGAATTTGAATGGGAGTTTCATTGCGTCCCACCAAATCTAGGAGGTAAGCTATTATTTAAAAATATCAAAAGAAACCAGAAACAATTTTGTTTTTATTTCTTATAGTTTCTATAAACATTTTTAAATTAAATAAAAAGTAAAAATTGTACAAAAATGTATTTTCAGATACTGGAACTGGTATTATATATGGAATCCCATTGAGTCACTTAGACATTTGTAAGCCAGACGGAAAGTAAGTATTTGTAATTAATGCATTTATAATTCTTACTTGAAATGGCACAGACAATTTAAAAATTCATTTATTACTGAGTAATAGAACATTCAACTTTACCTAAACCATTGGAAGAAAATATTTTTGTTACACATAATTCTACAAGTATTTCAAAGTGAAAAAATAATGAATGGACTTAGAATACATTTTATTATTAAAGGGTATAATATTTCTATGCAATTTGTAATGAAGTTCTCAATATTCCATTCTAATGGAAAAAAGTTAACAAAGTGGTAAAAAAATTATCAAATTCAGTTGTCTCATATCTGTAATATTATAGTTTAATACCTCAGTTTATCTTCTCATATAACATTATAGTATTACCATTCTTTATTCATATTTTTTCCCAAGAATACAATCTATGTCTTAGCTATTTGTATACTTAGATTAGAGATTTGGAACCAAAATATTCCTAGATAAGATTCCTAAAAGATGTCTAATTAACATTCTAACTCAATAAAGATATGTGATCAGCTGAATAAGAAAAAAATATAGCACAGGCATTTTAAGTATTTATGATATAATAGCATACAGTTTTAAGCATGAAACAATAATATGAATATATATGAGTTTTTCTGTGTATTTGAGTATCATTTTTATTTTAGATTAATTCATTTTAAGTTTTGTGTTTAAACGGATGCGTAGTTGAATGACAAAAGCTAATAATGTGGGATTTCCTCTTCTATTTTCCTTTTTTTCAAGGTGTCAGTCAATGCACCAATTAAGTAGATCTCCAATGATATGTGGGCGAGTAACTGAAAATTAGCAGCAACTAGTAATGATTTTATGAAAGGAGACATTATGAAACAAAGCATATTTCAGGCCAGCAAAGATTATCTCAATTAGGAGGATGAAATGAGAATCCCCAGGGACACGCGTTATTGAAATTATTTTTGTTTTTAAGTTCTAAAAACTCAAATTGGAAAAGGAAGAGGAGCAGAATCCTAAGATATTTCACCAACTTATTGTTGATTTAGAGATGATTATATGGTCTAATGTGTGTGTCAGTGTGAAGGTAAATTCTGGATTAGAGCCTTTTTTTCCCAATACTATTAATAATGACACTTTGCTAAATAATATTATTACTTTAGATCTTGAAGGTAAGAAAAATTTCTATCAGGAAAGAAACCTTGGGCAATATTTTGCCTCGACTTAAACTTGGCTCTCAGTAATCTTGCAGATCATTACTGCTCGAAATATTTGCCCACTTAATTACACTCACAGCTACCTCATAATATCATTTAAATTGATTAGCCAAGTTACTGGCTATATATCCTTGAAATTCATTGTTATAACAATTTTGTGTTAAGCAAAAAAATAAATTACAATAACATTTATAAAAAGATCACATTTGAATCTTTCTTGAGAAACAATAATAGGTAAAAGCAGTTAGTTATCCAAATGACAAATGAAAATAATAATTTATTCTTTTAGCTTTATGAGGATCTACTAATAGCTCTAGAAAAATTAAATTATGAATCTTTCAATTTCTATACTTACATTTTACAAAAATATTCTCCTCCTTCCCTAAAATATTTTAATTCCAACACTCTAACATTCTACAAAAATATTCACCTCCGTATAAACAGTACAATTTAGTTACAATGTTTAACGATAACAGCACATTTTTGAATAGTTGATACAGCCTCCAAAAGTTCTACTTTAAAGTTCTACCATTACTACCTTTACCTATAGTAAATGATTATCTAGCAACTTTTAAAAAAATTTCATAAAAAATATAAACTAGCTCTATCATAATTCTTGATAAACCCAGCAACCCAGTATTTCTTAAGAAATACTTTTTCAGATTAATTTGATCCTAACTATTATGTCTTTTTAATTCCAGGTTTTCCTTCATTTATCAAAGAATACTTTCTCTTGTACGGTCCATTGCAGAAAAGTCTGGAAATCAATTGCCAACTAAAACAGTTACCAGTTCATCCATAACTACAAACGATAGTTAATATATACTAAATGAACTCATTTGGACAATGAAATGTTTACTGAATAAATATATTTTCATGAAGATGTAAAAAATTTCTTACCGCTCTAATTTAGTAAGATACCTTCTAGAAATGCAACTCCTTTACATTCTAAAGACATAGATCAATACTGAATACATTTGGAAAATTAATTGACACTTTAAAATCACAATATAAACAAGTAGTAGTGAAATATAAAGTACAAATATTTCTACAAAGTGCAAATATTTTTGTCTAAAATGCAGTTTTAAAAAAATAAAATTTTTAAGTTTAATCAGTAAATAATGGTTATATAATATTTGCATGAAATTAAAATATCACAAATTTTAACAAAAGGTTTAGGTATCAGGCAAAATAAAAAATTTTGCATAATTTTCTTAATGTTTATATTTTCCCTTGCTGACCCATAAAATTAAATAGAATTTCTCTCGAGCTATTCATTAAATTGTAGGAATAAAAATAAGAGTAATTAACTTATATCAACTGAAGCTACCAAACGAACTCACAATTGTTAACCCAAAGCAGGATAGGGGCACCAGACTAAAAGTCTCATACTGAGGGCTCAAGTTCTGCCCTTGGATCCTGCTATAGAGTTTAGAATAAGGTTATCTTTAGATAGGCCTTCCTTATGATGTGTTTCTTGTTTTTATTTATATTAAATCAGAATCACTTCCAATTTTTAGATTCCCATGAACCCACACTCTAAGAGTTTTGTAAATGACCCATGACTGGCAATATTTTATAATCTCAATAAGCAAGATTAATGAAAACTTCAGTTTTATTGATGCCTGAGGTCCTTAAAACTCAGATTTAAACTGAACTACAAATGTGGGAATACTCTCAATTATATGATCAAAAATTATCAATATTTATCATCTAAGAGGAGCTTTTATTCTACTGCATCATATGCAATGTATTAATTTAATGTAATGTATTAATGTATTAATTTAGTTTAATTTAAATTAATTTAATGTAATTTAAGGGTGTCATAAATGTATCTAATCTTCTTATGTTACTTGTATATCAAATTCATTCTTTTTATGGGAAATTTCAATATTACAATTTATGCTCATTAGCAGTGCCATAATAAGGCACATGATAAACAAAGATGAAAATTAAGCTTGAATATTTTATCCAATAAAAAAAAGGAGTACAAAAAAGGTCAGAAATATTAATTTTCTAATTAACAGGTAAAATTAATTGAATTTTATTAGAAAATGTTATGAACCATATTTTCATTTTATAGCTGATTATGCTTATAATATTTTGCTCCTTCAGACTAATAATGGAAAGATACTGACCATTGTTTACTGATTTTGTTAAGTAAACACCAATATGAATTGAATTTTTTAAAGATATAATAATCAGCTTTATAAGAAAGAGGAAACATTAATTTTTCCATATTTTAAAACTAATATCTACAAATAACCTCATTCTTATATTGTGTATAGTATTTTTATTTTATGAATTTGTTACATACTCTACCTGTTACTAAATCATAGATAATATCTAAAACAAGCTAATACTGAAATTATTTTTTTAAATTTGACAAAGTAGACTAAAAATTTATTACATTAAATATAAATGAAATATAAGTTGTATTGATATTTTCTTCCAAATATTGTTAGTTAAAAATAAATGATAATAAATTGGTTAAATTAGGAACTACATTAAATATATTTGTCAATATTATGAAAATAATAGTATATATATATAGTATAGTATAATACTATATATTAATTTAAGGATAAAAAAAAGTATAAATTTTGCTAATATCTAATTATGATCTAATATCTCTCTTTCTTTTTTAAATCCAATACTATAATTTGACTCAAATGATGAGTAGATAAATGCTGGTTTTGTAACTTTCTAAATCTAGATTAAATTATATTATCACATTCCAACATCTCTTGATTATTGGCTTGAATAAGTTTGACTAATTCTTTATATAAGAAGCACTCCCTGAAAAGAGAAAAATGAAAACAATTATTATCTTAGATTAAATACTAGAATCAATCTTGAGTACAAATAAAATTTGTTGACATGCATCTAGCTTGCAAAAAATAAATCAAAATCTAGTGTACTGGGCTATCACAAACCCCTATAGTCGAATTTAAAAGTACTATAAAAAGTACTATGATTAAACCCTAGCAATATCCCTGCTCCTCCACCAACCTTTACAATAACAAAAATATATATAAAATGAATATTTGTATGAAATATAAGCCTAATATTAAACCAATAATTATTAAACCTAAAGAAACCATCTCAGTACCCATAAAATTATTTAATGTATGTAATATTGAATTAACTATATAGAAAAATAATGATTAATAAATTTAGCTAAATTCACAGGTCACTGAATTTCCTGAATCACAGAAGCTGATTATGATGTTCACCTCCTGGAATAGTGAATCTATTGTAAAATCTATAAATCTATTACTTTTATAATAAACCCAAATCTTTTGAGTCCAAAAACATGTAAACATAATTTATTTTGAATGTAACTTCGAGCAAGAATTTTTAAAACTTACAATTTTTAATCCCCATGAATTAAAAGAAACAATTGCTTTAATATATTTTAATCTCTTTAATACAATAATTTGTAAATAACTCTAAAAAATTATGATATCTGGTCAACTTTCTACTTCAACTTTTGTGCTAATTCTCTTTAACAAACTAATTTTCAGTAGCATTATTTAATGTTCAACGTGTATTGAAGAAATCAATCCCATAAAAGTTTACCATAACTTGAATTATTTTCTTTTTCTCCCAAATTTTATGTATTTATATTTTTTTGCACCAATTTACATTTTGTACACAACTGTTTAAAGAGACCCACAATAAACAAAAACAAAATAGTTCTATATAGGAAATAAAGGAGAAAGGAAGATGGCATGAGGAAGTCTCCAATAGAGAAGAATGAGAAAAGAAAACTTTTTTGTCAACCACCTCATCTTCTTAAAGCCAATTTAACTTATTAATAAGCAGTGACATAAGAACAAATTTTTCAATGAGAATCCGCAAGATATTATAATCCAGGTCAAATTAGATTAGATATGCATCATATGCAAATAATATATCTTCGGCTTGGTTGAGTGTTAAAAAACATATATTTTTATTTTCATCCAAAATTATAAACACAATTTAATATACTTGTTAACTAAAGTTATTACAGAGGTACAATTGCAACAGATGGCAGAGAGTGTGAGAGTGCTTCTATTTTCCTTTAGGCTAGTTTTCAGTATACAAGAGCAGTAAGAATTACAGGGAGGCAGAGAACATAGATATTTGTAAAGGAGGGCTGGAATGGAAAGGTTGCAGAAAAAATTCCATCTGGAACAAAGATCCGTTTTGAAATTCAAAAATTGGGAGCTGAGGAAAAATTTTTGTAAAATATTTGAAATGGGAGTGGTGGATGGTGGACTAAGTAAGATTTCATGGCATCTAAAACATAAATAGCAACAGCATGTGGGAGCCAGGTTTGGATAAACCTTGTATTGATAAGAAATGTGGAATATATATAACTTAAATAATATAGAATAATTTTGTAATAAAAGGATTTTAACTGTGATATATCTCATTATCACTAATAATTGCTGTAAATGTCTAAAGCTTATTAATTCACATTTACCTAATAATTAAATTAGATAAGAGTTTAACACATTTAGTTGTGAATTCAGGAGTTCATAATCTCATTTATTAATATTCAATTATTAATTTGCATCTGACCAACAAATTTTTGAAGAAAAATGTATTTTATAGAATAAAATATATTGAGTAATTTAACATACACACACAGACTAGAAAATCTTATTCTTAGTGATTGTCTTTGTTTTATGTCATGTTTTAAGAAATGGTATTCACCTGTTCTTTGGTTTACAAATATTCCTGTGGTCAAGCGGTATTCCATACTGCTCTCCTACTTCAGCATCTGCAACATAAAAATATGAAAATTTAAATTATACTCTCATAGAGAGTGGTATGTAAGATTGTTAAAACTAGCTAAATACCTACCTGCTGATTCTTCTGACACTATCCTTACATAAACAAATGCCATGAGGGTCAGCCTTGTTTCTATGAAGCTTTTAACATTAATGTCAAGTTGTTTGCTATTTAAAAGTTCCTTGAATTTATTGTGAAGAGTTAAAACTTCCTTGCAATCTGTAAAAATAAATACTTTTAAAATAAATTATTATGCTTGCTATAATTATTATTGATAGGAAAAATCAACAGTAAATTAATCATCTAATTTTGTGGAATCTGAAATACTTATTATTGACTAACCTCTAAGAAAGCTGAGGTCAATTTCATTTTATTCAAACAGTTATCTAATATAAGCCTGTATTTTGAGATGAGTGACTATTTTTTATTTGTCATGTGTGTGTGTGTGCAAGCAAGAAAATTCACTTAAAAATAAATGGATTTAGAATCAGTTCTCATTTTCCTGCTTTTGGTTTTTCATAAGTTGTGACATATATATCACAACTTACTAATTTATAGATAACAGGAAGTTATTAACTCCCGAATGATTCTGAAGAAAGATATTCTAAAAAGCAAAAGAAAGATATTCTAAGTATTCTAAATATTTATAAACCAATTTATTATAAAATTTTCCACCTTGAACAGATATATATATATAGATATATCTGGCACTAAGGAAAGGAAGTTTATGGAAAGAAAATATTCATTTTTTCATTTTTATTAATGAAAGAACAAAGTTTTATAAGATGAATAGATTTAAATTGTAATCTGTCATTTATTTTTTACAAAATATTTATGAAAATAGCCTCAAAAATCATTGTGTATAAAATTTTACAGGCATAAAAATATATTCACTAATAAATAAATAAAATCTTCTAAAAGGTTATTTTCCCTACCAATGAATATAGAACTATCATACCTTCTATTATCCGTCTTCATTGGTTTCTGCAAACCATGCATTTGGGACAATGTCTGAAAGCGCTCGCCAACAGAAGATGGTTTGTAGAAACCAATGAAGACGGATGATAGAAGGTATGATAGTTAAATAAAATCTTCTTTATTGACTCTACTTTTCATTATCTTTGGCTGGTGGAAGTTCAGTGTGTGATGCACAACTCATAACTTACTATGTAGTGTACCCCAACATGAAGTTCCATGTGGTTCAACCAGGAACGAATGATATTACTTCTTGGACAATATTTTATCAAAGGAAAACTATTAGATATTTGCTCAGAAGATCAGTATGACATACAACATGGAAGAAAATAATGTATCATAAAGAATAAATATAAATGTAAATCAGATGAAAGGTTTTATTGTTTTTTCAGGCATAAATTCTAAATTTGAATATCTTTATTGAGTACCAATAAGATCTGCTCCGCTTAAGAAAACTAAATAACCAAAACTATCAGTACATGATTAGGAAAACATAGAACCTTTGAACTAGAATGAAATGTTTGGTTTGCGAAAGATGCTGGGAAGAGGAAAAAATTTCTCTAAAAAACAGAAGTAAAATAATTCAAGCAAAAAATTGAAATTAGATTATTGAATAATATGAATTTATTGAACTATCAGCTAAATAAATTCTAAATAAAGAATTTGTTTTCTATATTTAAAAAAAATTTAATTAAAAATGTAAAAAATAAAAAACAATGTACAAATTTTAAATAAACTAGATTCCATACTTATTCTTGAAACACAAATAGTAATAATGATATTTTTAACTTAATTTTGATCTTTCTTTTGATCTTATAATTTAACCCCCCCCCCTTCCTCCTTGACTGATTTCAGCCATTAATGACATCCAAAAATTTGCAAAACGAAGCAAATCACTTTTATTTACTTATAATTAGGATCAAAAGTGGAAAAACTTTAAGTTGTGTTATAGTACTAACATGAATAGTAATATTTCATACTAAAAACATTTCTATTTCTATCATTAGTTTTAAAATCTCATTATTATAGTTAAATGAATTCTTATTTTCTTTAAATAGCTTTTACATATGTGAAACCTATACATTTTTTGCTCAAATTATTCTCTTAGACTTGTTTAGAAACATACATACCCTATCTTATATTTTTTATATCCTGTAATAAATATTGCCCATATGCATGTTTCTTTTTCAGGGATTAACTTTAATTCTTTAATTTGACCTTTATAAGGCTTCAACTTTGCAGCATCTTTCACCAACCAACCAGCATTCATTCTGGTTTTCCTTACGATGTAACTGATAAAGACTGGGTTACTTAGTTTTCTTTATGATATTCTTGACAGCTTTTGTTGAACACAATATATGTTAGACGTATGTTTACATAGACAAAAGTGTCTTGAGACTATTATAATTTCTAAAACTTTCAAATAGACAGAGGTAGATATTGCATCTACTCAATATGTTTATGTGAGCCCTGAAGCATAAATCTGCATACTGACTTATGTGAGCATATATCTAATCATATTTATTTGTATAGCCCCATAAGCTCTAAAAATTGTTAGAGAGGTTTAATAGAAAAAGCAAAACAATTATACACATACAAATTTAGATAGACTAGCTCATACAGATATACACCTAAAACCATGATTAGCTTTTATCTGCAGAACATTTGGAGCAACATCATGCTAAAACTGACTAGAACAAGTTTATTATTATATAGGAACAATAAATAAGACTTATTCAATATTATCTATCTATCTATATAAATATATAAAATAGGATGTGTGTATGTATGTAATGTATGGACTTTAAAATGGCTGGGCCGATTTTGATAAAATTTTCAGGGAATCCTCAGAATATTCTAGGGTGACATTGTGAAGTCTGATTTTTGATTTTCGGTCTGCGAGCGGAGGGGCGTGGCAAAATCAAGGTTTCGTTCCTACCTAACTTCTGTCAAATGAAAATAAATATTCAAGCCGTTGTGGACAAGGTTATTCCCAAGTCTAACAACCTTCTACAAAAATCCGGATTAGCTGTGCGAATGTGTAATTTTGGCTCCAAAAAATGATGATGTCTACAATCTCAATGAGAAAATTTAATTGAAACTGCCCAGAAAATTTATCAAATACATATCGATCGACACAGTAATGTATGAAGAACAAGCCGCCAATTATCCCACTGAATTTTTGAATTCATTGTAACCACCCGGAATGCTACCGCATGTATTAACATTAAAGGTTGGATCACCTTGGAGGCAACAATCATCGGTGGCAGATTCAAAGGCGAAGACGTACTTATTCCACGAATTCCGATGATTTCCAGCGATTTACCATTTCAATTCAAGCAGCTCCAATTCCCTTTGCCTCTTGCCTTTGCTATTACCATCAACAAAGCACAAGGCCAATAATTGAATATTGCTAGCTTAATTTTGGAAAATTCATGTTTTTCACACCGCCAGTTGTATGTGGCTTGCTCCCGAGTTGGCACGCCAAACATTTTGTACGTTTTTACACTAAATAAAAAAATGAAAAACATTGTCTATCCGCTGGCCTTAAGATGAAGTAATAATAAATATAATTTCCAATTTGCCTTAATTACATGTGTTTCTTTTTTTATTGAGCCCTTATCTACACTACATGTAATTAAATATTAATCATCATCATAAATTATTCTGTGAGAAAACTTTATGATAGGTATTCCATAAATTTTATTTGAAGGCCGTAAATTTCGTTAAAAGCTCTATTTAAATTGTGTGATAATAGAACACTAATGTTTGCTTAGTGTTGTATTATCACACAATGATGCCAATGCCATAAAATTTTTTTTTGGGCAAAACGAAGTTTTCCGGGTCCGCTAGTATTACCTAAAAATAGAATTATTAAAACTTCTGCAACTCTGGTTCAATAATATTGAAGACTCCATTTAAAATTTAAATTTATTTAAGACATTTTGAAAGCCTTTAACATATTTATAAATGTTTCAGTATAGTTGTTGAATTAACATGGTGGCAACACAGCTACAATTAAGTAGTTTTATTATCAAGGTAAGAAATATGGATGCAAAAAGACATGCAAAATTTTTGAAATAGAATTTCCTCAAATTTAGATTCTGAAAACTTTTATGGAAGACTTTTCTTTTATCTCAATGCATCCTCTAGTGACAATGTATTTATCACTAAAAAACTTGGTAATATGCAATTATCATGAGAAAAATTTGCTCCCTTATTTGTTTTTATTTTCTTGAGGGTCCCAAAAAAAACATCAAGTTTTATAAATTAATGAACCTTGAAATAGAATAAAACTTTGACTTTTTAATACCAAAGTTTCAGCTAAAAGACATCACCTGAAGTCCTAGTGAAGGCAGACAGTGAAAAAAGTCAATGATTCCAACATAACTCCTAGATATTCAAATGTACTGTATCTTAATAAGCAGTTCATAAGAATTGATCAACATTTTTTCTTACCAGCATCATCAGTTCTGAAAACGGTTTAAGACGGTTTAAATTCGGAGCAAAAATGTCACTATGATATGTGTTCCAAGGTTTATGTATTTCTTAAATCCAGTGAATCAACCCCCATTAAACAAACAGTATTAACAAAAAAAAATTGTTTATAATTGTTTAATAAATTTAATAATGAAATTCAGAGATAGGTATTAATAAAAAAAAAATTCCTACTTTTTTGTACTTCAAGCAGTTCAATGGACTGGCGAAGAAACGGAAGATTCAGATTTGCCAGAATAGATCCTCGATGGGGGACACTGTAGAATATCACACCTTTTGTATTTTTACTGATATTTCTGTATTTTTCTTCAAGTGCTTCAGTTGCTGCAAAAATAAAAAATTAAATAAATGAAACTAGTCCAATATTCCAATGCACCAATGCACACATTAAATGTTCTAAGACTGCCTTAAATCCAATTGGCATTAAAAACAAACAAAAATTAATTAAAATGTATTCTTACCATGCACAAGCATTTGCTTAACATATAGTCCTCCTTTTGAATGTCCAACCCAGAAAATGGAGTGCTTCCCAACTCCTTTCTCAACTAAGTTCTCTATCATGTCCCATGAACGTTCTGTGATTCCAGACCTAATAATTGATAACTTTTTGTAATATATTTCTGATACAATAAATTACTTAAAACTGCAATAAGATAATATATCTTTTCTGGGAATAAGAATTCAGAAAAAGTCCTAAATATGATTTGGAAGGTTTAGTATAATGTCAAATTTACTTAGAGAAAAGGCCTTAAAACATAAATAAATTTACATTTTCATTGAGTATGTTTGTATAAGTGTGAATCACTGTAAAATTGTGTAACATAGTAGAATAATCTCTTCCTTATTGAGTAAGTAAAACTTATTTTAATCATTTAAGCCCTTACTTTCCTATTTATATCTACATAGTTGTTGCTTCAAACACAACGCTATTAGTATTATATTTATATAATTTATTTTAACCAAGGTATTTCTAATATTATAGAAAAAAGACAATATTTTGGAAGAAAGTAATGTAGAGCTATCAGGTTTCAATAAGAAACAATTAAAATATTTTTTGTTGTGCTAAAACAAGTTCCATTTCAAGCTAAGGGAAGCAGGACAACAGTTGGATGCCATATAGAAGCTTAAGAGGAAAATGGTTCTTAATACTCAAATTTATCTCAGACTTTGTACACTATGGCACCAAGGCAAACTTTTTTTTTTTTTTTTTTTTTTCTCAAGTATCTTGTAATAAAATAAAAATGAACATGTACTCCCTTTGTCAAAAATTAAGAAAATCAATGACAAGTATAAACAAAAAAAATATAAAAAAAATAGTTTTATACATGAAATTCTTCAATTGAATAATAGGGTATACAAAATTAATCAAATATAAAAAGAAAAAATACCTTGTTAATATATAATTAAGTCCTTATACACTATACTTTATAATTTGACTACTAAGCCACCTTTTGACCACCTAGTTCAGAGTTATTCAATTGATACACAGTAAAGAATTACTTCTTCACTGTGATTGTCATCTTTCAAAACAACTCTAATATCCATTACTGATGTTGAAATCATAGGTGAAAGAAAAACAAGCTCAGCAGTAAAAATTAAAAAAGTAGTGAGAATAATTACTTTATTTAAATAATATTTAAAGATTACTTTATAATAAACACTGCTCAAGCAATACAAAAGTGATAAGAAATACCTCTTTCTTTCAGGAATCCAGACTGGTCTCCATAAATAAGGATCTGTTGTATAATTAATACCTATCACCCTGGCATAAGGACAGTCTTGAGGAAGCCAATCCCTTGGCCAAATAATTTTTTTTGATTTAGGATTCTTGCTTCCATCATCCTGTAGTTTTACTTCCCATGTTGTGGATTTTTCTTCTTTCAAATTAAATATCTACGAAATGTTATTAAAAATATCAAAATATATTAGAGATTAATTTATCAGATTTTACAGAAAATGTAATAATGGTTGAGGTAAGTATAAATTTACAAACCCTTCGCACCTGTTTCTTCAAAATTGACAATTCAATAATTCTACAAAGATATACTTTATACATATTTTAATACATAATTTTGAATTAGAAAGCATTATAAAAGTCATTTAGCTACAACCCAAAGATTCATTCGACAAATATTTTCTGATGCTTATTCCTGCCTTCCTAATAATTATTTATTTTTGTAAGTTTTTTTGGCCAACATAAAAAGTCAGGTGAACAGTGATTATTGCCAGGGCGAGAGGCAGGCATCCACTCCAGAGTGTATGATGTCAAAATCAAGATCAAAATGATGAAGGCATAAAATCAAAAAGCTTTTAAAGCAGGAAAGTATTAATTTGCTAGAATAAGAATATGCCCAAATCCACATATTACATGAATATGGAAAAAATATATTTCACACTAGTATTACATTTTTCCCATATGCATGCAAGAAATCTAGAGAATGTATCGCACAATCTTCTTTTTACCATGGTATTAAATTTACCTCTCCCCTTGCCCCTTTTCTCAAGGGGCCTTAAAATGCTATAGATGACTAGAAAAGAATGCTTTTCTTTAATAATTCCTATGAAAGCACTAAGGATTTAGTCTTTAGCAAGGGTAACAGGTTACATGTATGAGGGTCAGGCTTGGAAGACTTACATGGATCCCTTAGAATTATACCTTCACATACCAAATATGAACACTGTTAAGAAAATTATTAAAGTTTCTGAACTTTCTAAAAATTAATTCCCCTGGTTCGCATATTATAAATTTATTTATTATTTTGATAATTGTTATTTGACAGTAAGTATAAACAATCCTACAATTGAAAATATCTAATGCTCATTAATTTTTTTGTTTTACCTGGAGCGTTGTAAGGCCCCAGCCTCCTTGTGTCCAAGTTTTCTCAAGTGCTCCTTTGATTCCATGAATAAATATCACGTCAACTTTAGTGTCTTCTGGACCAGGATCATGCAGAATCTCACATTGTACAATTTTTTCTTGAGTGCTAACTGCTCCATTCTGTCTCTCGAGAAATCCTCGAACCAATCTATTGTTAACAGTCACTTGCAGGACTTCTGCTGGAAATGAATGATTAAATTACTTTACACTATATAATACATTTATACAATTTGTACATCCATTAAACAAACAGTATTAACAAAAAAAAATTGTTTATAATTGTTTAATAAATTTAATATTTATTTAGAGGATTAAAAATATTTGTTTCTCTCTATAAAAATCTTTACTTCAGTTATGATATAAGGGTGAACTATAGAAACTTTCAGACCAGGATTAAGTTAAAAGATGATTTATTCAATTACTAAAATATAGTTAAAATTTGAGTATTCAATATTATTTATGTGTAATTAAACAATAGGACAACTAGTAAAATAATAATAAACAAAGATTATACTTACTCACAGCTATTACCCTAGGATAGACTTTGGAAGATATATTATCTAAATCGAGAGTAGTAATTTGTTTTTTTAAATGGTCAATGATCTGCCACTGTTTCCTCACCCAACTGTAGTAAATTGACACAATGACAGGGACTACTAACCCAAAATAGGTTGAAAAAATTTGCACTTTGCTGAAAATTAGAGTAAACATTTCATCACTGAATGACAGAGTACTATCATCTGTTAAGTAAAATGGTTATAGTCAACTATAATATTCATTGTATGATACAGTATATATATATATACTATACTGTTCTGTAAAATTATTTTCAAACATTCAAGCTATTATATTTATTTCTAAAAATCCTATTTTTCTTTTTGGAAAAAAAAATTGTTCATAACAATAAATAAATAATTAAATATAGCCAGTTAATAATATGTTATTACGGGCAGAGAAACATAAAGCAGCTCTTAATTAATATACAAAATATCCATCCTCTATATAAGAATGAAAACATTTTGAGCAGTTCTTAGCAAAATTTCTGAAAAAATCTAAATCCAATGAAAGAATAAAAGAGATATTTGTCATGTCATGATATGTTTTTTTAATAGTGCATAAGCATTTAAAATATTATACAACATAATTTTGTTCTGGTACCTATAAAATCTAGAACAGAAGTATAGTTATACTTGTAAAATCTAATTATACGTAAAGAAGCAAATATATAATTTTTCCTGTTTGAGATTTAAAAAAAAATTTCAATTATTAATTTAAGTGATAAAAGGTTCTACTTCTGAACATTATTCAGGGATGATCTCTCAGAGGACATGAGATGAACTTTTTCCAATTGAAAAAAAATTTTTTTTTTAAGTTTGTAAATGTTTCTTTCAAATAGTTTTTGCTCCTATCAATTTTATCTTTTCATGTTACAATTTGATATTCTTATTAAGAATCTATGCAACTGTTCAACTTCACAAAATAAACAGCTTTCTCAGACTATGTTTGCTCAGCCAGTAAAACATTTATTAACTTAAAAGCAGCATTTTTACATTATCCTACTTATAATTAGCTTAGTTGCTTCACTTAGCCAACCCTATACCAAAGGTATGAAAATTAAAGCAATCTAAAAATCTAAGTAGGATTTTAGAATTTTAAATTTTTGGTTTTCCAGAATATCTGGTATAACAATAACATAAAGATATTAATTATCATTTTCATATAATTTTTTCCTCTGTGATAAGTTTTCATGCCAATGAAATCATTTACAGCAAATTTTATCAAAATTAGTTGAGTTGTCTTTGCTTTGAAGATTGCTGCAAAAAAAAAAAAAAAGTTCTTTCTCGGCCAGTGATTGTTCTCTGGTCAAAATTTTGATCACAGACTGAGACTGGTTTTTCTCAACAATCTTTAGTAGCGTTTAGTATTTAAACAAGAACTTATGGCCAGATTTGCCAATTGAAAATTATTAATTACAAAAAGACTATTTATGGAACTTCTTTATAAGTTTAAATCAGAAAAAAAAAGCAGCTTAAACAATTAATGAGAGGGAATAGAATAAATAAAATCCATCTGTCCCAGCCAGGACTCGAACCTGGATCTCCAGCTTTCCGGGCCGTTACATTTCCATTACACCACCGGGACAAGCTAGATAACTTATTAAATTCCCAACACACTAGCGAGAGCCTAACCCACGATTATAAGTTATCTAGCTCGTCCTGGTGGTGTAATGGAAACATACCGGCCTGGAAAGCAGGAGATCCAAGTTGGAGTCCTGGCTGGAACAGATAGATTTTATTTATTCTATTCCCTCTCATTTATTGTTTAAAATATATGTGGGATAATAAACCACAACTAAATTAATATTTATAAATAAAAATGCTTAAATTTCACTGACATTGGGTTGCTTTTTTTTAATGAAAAAAAAAAAAAAAAAAAAAGCTTGAGTTTCTTTATGACCGAAATTGAACCAGCATGAATGGTGCTTTACCTGAAATGTCAAGTACAATTAAAAAACAAATTTTTTTCTAATGAACTAGCTGTAATAAATGGCATAGGGTAGTAATACTCAATCCTCACTTATTTCTCAGTAAAATTAAAAGATATACAGAAAATTTAACTGTTAGTGAAATTTTTTTATGATTTAATTATCTTGTATCAGGCAAAAAGATAATCCTTCCCATATCAAAAATAGCTAAACAAATTGTGATATTTGAGATTTATGTCCTATATTGACAGTGTTAATTTGAAAATTCACCTTTATTTATAATATAATGAGTATTTATTACAAATATTCTAAGAAAATAATTGCTCTAGGTGAGCCACAGCTGCCATGCCAAAGGTGACTGAGCTCCAAAAATGGAATCAATGACCCTGTAAGCACTCAGCAATTAAAATTTAATTTTCAACGAATTGGTTGTAGTTTGGAAACCCTGATAGTCATTTTTGCAAATAAAATAATTTTTCAACTTATGATTAAGTGAATTAAGATCTCATGATACGATCATTAAATAATGAATCCAAGTATTATTAATTCAATTTTTAGATGAAAATTCTATTTGATTATTTATTAAAGACATGTATTTATCAAGAATTTTCAGTGTGTTATTTTTTATCAATAAATTTTTGACTGAAAACACAGCTGTGTCTTAAATATTATACTTCTCATATTTCAACACTTAATGGATGTAAAATTGTTCACCTATGATGAACCATGAACCATATTTTAAATAATACATTCAGTTTGGACGAATCTCTAAGATTTTTGCCTCTTTTCCAAGACACGATATCATCTGTTCCATTTCTGAGTCATAATCATCTTCTGAAAATCCCAAAAAATCTTCCTTGTCAGACTCTTGAACATCATCTTTATGATTATTTAGTTTTTCTTCAAATTGATTAGTTACCAGTTCTTTATTTTGATTATTATCCAAATCATCTTCTAAAATTTTAAGATTTATCGTGGGTTAGTTAATTCCTTTATCAATAAGAACATCTTCAGGAATAGGTATAGTGAGTGGTGAATTCTTAAAATATTACATCACGGGATCTTATGAGCTTATTATGGGAAAGATGATGTAATGATCATTTCATTAAATGATAAATTTATCATTTCAGCCCATAATTCTTTAGGCAATGATTCTTTCTCAGATTGAATAAGGGCTCTAGGCTGCTAGAGTGGCCTAGAGCCCTTATTCATTCGCCCTTCAACCATCGTCCTATTCTCCCTTTCTGCACAGCCATTTTGTTCCAGAGTATATGGCATAGTGTATTTTACCTCAATGCCACATGTGTTGCACTCTTTCTTTCATTGTTAAATTCCCCACCATTATCACATAAAAGGGATTTTATAGTTTGTCCAGTTTGGTTTCCATAAGAAAATCCTTTAATTTCTCAGATACTTCATCTTTTATTTTCATGAAATATACTTTCCTAAATCTAGACCTGTCATCTTTAAAAACTACGAAGTATTTTAATCCACTTTTAGATGCTACAAGTGGGCCACATACCTATAAGTGTAAAACCTGTCTTGGGAGCTCTTTTCCATTTACCAAATTTTAACCTATGAGCCTTTCCGTTAATGTATCCCTTGCACAATTAACTGTCAAGTGGAACATCAATATTTAATTCCCTTTTAATGACATCTTTAATATGACGTTTATTTTGATGAGCCATTCTCTCATGATAAAGCTGGAGTAAATCCTGTTTATTGAATGAGATAGATTGGTTACTTAAAGCTTTAGAATCTTGAACTACAGGGATAACTCTAATATTTAATTGATAAAGCCCACCAAATCTTTGTTAAGAGCCTGAAACAAGAGTTTCTTTCCCTTCAATCAATCTACACTTGAGATTAGTAGATTCAAATCTGGTTTTTGGTCTCTGATCCTGAGCAGCTAGGACCGAAAATAAATTTTTGGAAATGGTAGATACATACCATATATTAGTTAATATAAATTTCTTCAATATTCTACCCGAAAAAACTTTGACATCAATAGATCCCTTACCAATGGCCTTTATATTTGTATGTAACTGTTGCATCAACAGCTATTATTACATGATCATTATCATTAAATTTATCATAAGTTTTAAACCAATCCAATCTATGAGTAATATGGAGAGTAGCTCCATTTTCTACAAATCAAGTGTGCTTATTTGATTCTTTCATAAGAGCATCTGAACAAACTTTCAAGAGAACAGTATCTTCACTAGAATTAGTTTGTGTATATTTAGCTTTTGCTGGTTTAGGAGGTCTACCATCAGCAATCCAAAATCTACATTTTTTTATAAAATGACCTTCTTTTTTTTTATTGTCACAGTAAGCACCTTTTATTTGGTTTTTATCAAAATAATTTTATATGGTTTATCTTTATTTATTTTTCTACCTTCCATAATTGCCTTTGCATGTAAATTCTCTGTATCAAAGAGTTGACACAGTCCTAACCACATATCTCTAGCAGTTTCATATCTTCGCACTTCCGCGAATACTTTTGTCATATTGTTAGACATTATTAACAAAGCTTGATTTTCTGTACTTTTAAACAGAGCTAGTTTCTTTTAAAGGCTTTCTGAAACTTTGCCATCTAATGAAGTTACCGGCAATGTCCATGACCCATCAACAATTTCTATCGCCCTCGGAATTATACGTAAGGCCATTCGTATTTTTGCCTTCCAGTTGTCCCAATTAGATTTTCCTTCCAATTAAGTAATTTGAGGCACCGAGAATGAATTCAATTGCGATCCCATCTTGAACTCAAACATTGTTGGTTACCGTGCGGCCAAAGACAATCAAAGCTTCACGCATTATTTTTTTATGGATGCGCGCAGAACCCATAACCTGTTCACATATGATGAACCATGAACCATATTTTAAATAATACATAAAAGCCTTATGAAGGGATAATTCAGAGATAGGAACTCGGTAAGCCATGATTAACACCTTAATAACTCACATTCACAGATAACCATACGTTAGGTTACGTTGCCTCCTAGATGTTTTATAATACAAAAAGTTTTATATTAAAGTAATGTATAATATACATAACATAAAAGAAAGACACTTACAAATTTTGACTGTTCAAAATTACTAAACTGGACATTTCTATCCTGAGACATATATAAGTTTAACCCAAGCCTTATTAATTAATCCTAATGGTTTAAAATAAGGATTCAAAATTTAGGGTTCATTAAAAGAGTTTCCTAATTAACAAAATGATGGCAAAAGTAAATTAATTTTTTTTAAAGTCTATAACTTAGCATCAATATATTTGTATTGTTATTAGTTATTTTTCAAATAGATCCATCACATGATAATTAATTAGAGAACAAAAAAAGGTAATAATAAGTAGAAAATTGATGAAAAGTTGTAAATTTCCCAATATCTATTCAAAACAAGTTAATTGAAGCAACTGATTGAGACAATCCAAGACGTTAGATCCACAAATAACCTAAATTTGTTTTGATTTTAAACATCTGTAAGCTTATAAGTCATTTTTCTAATTAACAAATTTGGTCTATGTATTAACATTTTTTGTACCATTTTAAAGTCAAGAACTCTAAAGTGTTCCAAGTTATGATTCAAAGCATATGATCTGAAAAAAGTTTCATTGACGAAATTGTTTCATATTTTTTATACCTGATACACACATTTACACACACACACACACGCACGCACGCACGCACGCACACACACATATATTAGTTATTTGTTATTAAATGATATTAAAATAACATACTTGGCAGAGATCCTGAAATATTTGATTGAGGCTTTTTCCTCAGAATTTAAGTTTTCCTCATCGCTTAGCTCAGCTTCTAAGCTTACACTGTAATAAGATAAAAAAAAAACCACATTAATTACTTCATTCTTATAACACAGGAGATTTCAGCAAAATATTTTAGTGAATTTTAATTAGACATTCCTCCCCAAATTTGAAAATTATTACTTAAATTGATTTCCTTTTGATTTTTTCTTATTCTAATGATTTATTTTTCCAAAATCGGATAAGTTTATATTGGTATTTAATAGTTTTTTTCAGTAATTCAAGTATTCTACATCCTTCATAAGCTTAAAAAAATGTCAATAGTTGTTTTTATCAGGCAACAGAAGAGAAATCAGCCTGTACTTAGTACGTTGTATTTGCTATGTTGATGATTACTTGCAGTAAGAAAAAAAAAAAACTACTACAATTTGTTCTTCCGCTTTTAGACATGCTATTTCAGAGAGCAGCCATTGCGAAACCAAACCGCGGACACTCCGGGACCGGGAGACAAATTGTCCACGCTAGCCCTTATGAGTTCAAGGACTCGTTTAATTTGAAAATTCTAACCTATTAAAGGCCTTAAAATGAGCCCTCTCCCAATAACTAGCATTTATTTGAATTATTTCCTTAATTAAGTGGAAATGTAATTGGTCTGTTGAGATTATTTCACAACTTGCAGCAACGTGCATAGCAAAGTATGTTCATGGTCGACGTTTTGAGGGAAGAGGCCAGAGTGTTCCAAGGATCTTATATACAGTCTTTCTTACTATGCAAGGCATTAAAATCGTAAGGCACAGCTTATCAAAGAGAACCTCACAGTTTAACCGAAATACTTCAGGTAGGAAAAGAAAGGTCCGTCATTTAGGAGTCTCGTGAACTAAGCCAATTCTTCAATATAGTAGTTGATAAATATTTCCATTTAAACTTTATATCCCATGTAATCCCTTATATTCATAGGATATATCTTTATCAATAGACAAATTTGGGTTAATATTTATTGCTATGGACTAAATATTACACCCGCTACAGAGAAAACACTTCTTCTCTTACTTCACATCAAATTACAGTTAACCCCCCCCCTATTCGTTTTATTTTATTATGTAACACATTTATATATTTCTTTATAAAATTTTTTCCTGTTTTTTTTTTTTTTTTCTAATTTATGGCTTAGAAGCCAAAATTATTTTTTTCTTAATTCAATTTGTTATATCGCTTTTATATATTGTGACTTTCATATGGTAAAGATTGTTGCCTAAATTCGTCATTAGCAAAATCCGACGATTATGAGTTGGAGATAAGCTGAGATGTCAAAAGTGAGCAGATAATTTTATTATTTTTATATCAAATAAAATGAATATAATAGGTTTGCCTGAACCGCAAATTTTAATTTTACAGCCTATAAGTTGGAATTAGTTGTTTTTCTAGTGCAATTTGCCATCATAATAATAAATGTAAAATGAAAGTCAGTTCGTTATTGAGTTACATGTGACGAATAGGAGTGGGAATTACATAAATGTCAAGTAGGCGTAAAAATATTTTATCACTGCATCGGCCCATAAAATTTAGTTTTGAGCAATGAAACTGAACCGAGATTTTTTTTTTTTACGGATAAAAGATATATCCTACGTATCTGAGGAAATCGCATAGTTTAAGTATCTCCAGCGCCACGCTGGAGTTTATGTAAATTTATGTTAGTTTATGTATTTCTGTCTGCCACAGACGATTATTTGCATTGATGCCTGTGATTCGTTTGGTGATCGCAAAATATGTTGTTTTCCTGAACGCACAATAGGTCGTGTTGCGGATCACGTGAAATTCATAATATAAACCTATCAAATAGAGGACTAGTTTTGTACAAAAGTTAAAATATTAGTTTCATTACTCTAAAATATTAGAGCTGAAAGATAATTAAGACAAGAAAGTAAAAAGAAAATACGCATTTTTGCTAGTTATTATCAGTGTCAAAGTTAATATTTAGTAAAAAATATGTTCATAATATTTGTTAATTGATAACTGTGATAAGAAAAAAAATTATAGAAGGATGAGTGGTACTTCACAGAGGAGTGTAAACAGAAAATAATAAATGTAATGCTCAGCTATTATTTTATTTTAATTTGTATTTTATGTAAAATACTTTTATAGTAATAGTTATTATTATATACATTTCAATAAATAAAAGCTGGTGCCATAGTTGTGTGCATAAATGCAAAATACACATTTTTTTGAGCTATCAATCAATTGATTGAAGTATTTCGCATTTTTGATTAATCTACGAATTCATACACCTCACAATATTAATTTCAATACAATGATGAAGAATGATGGTAAATTGAAAGTAGAACATAAACAAATATAAATACGTAACTTAGTTAAAGATTTAAGTTTCATTTTTAATATTTACAAGAACATAGTCAAGTACTAAATGATTTAAATAAGGTTTCATCTTGCAGGAAATGCGTAAACTAGCGAATTCCTTTATATGGCAGTTGATAAATATTTCTATTTGAACTTTCCTTGTCATGTAATCCCCCATTACAAGTAGACAAATTTGCGAAGTTTCAAATGCGAAAAATGAAATTTTATTAAGAAAAACAACAAATTGAGAATTATAAATTCTTTAAATAGGCCATAGACCTTTTAGTTTAGGTAAACTTCCACACCTAACTGTAGAATTTCGCTGTACAACTTCTTAAACAAAACTTTATTAATAAGCAAATCAGTGAAGTTTCATTCCTCTAAACCAAATTTTTAACCACCTGAAGCAAAAACATTTCTGTTTCTCATTAGACATCCCATGTAATCTCATTTGACATCCGATTTAATATGTTTTCCTCAAATGGGTCTGATTTAGCACACTAACGTTAACTGTCTTTCTGCATTTAATAGCGAAATATTCTAATTTTATTAAGATCAACAATAGATCGTCGTTTTTAGACCGTTAAACTTATATTTGGAGATCAGATAAACCCCCAGACTTCTAAATGTTAAATTTAACTCTGTAATTCCTGAAACACTTATATTAACAATAAATGAATCAGGGTAAAGTTTCATTACTCTAAAATATTACGCTCTCTAGATTATAAAAACATTTTAGTAGATTACCTCTTGGGAATCAATCAAAAAATTAATTAACGGATTCTAAATTAGAAAAGCTAAAAAGACCATGTTATATAAAATTTCTTTTATAAAGTTCTTAACTGACCTTTAAAAAAAAACAACTCATATTTAGCGTGCGAGTGCTTCCCCACTCTACCTTCCCGGTCAGTCTAGAGCGAACTTTAGCGGTCATGCTTTTTACGCTTATTCTTCTCTCTTTAAACTTAATTAAATTTCCTTATTCCCCCTTATTTATATCCAATTTTAATGAAAAATGAAAAATTTGTTTATATTAGAGTCCTGCATGACGGAATTTTTACATATTTCCAAAGATTATCCTGTTAAGAGATGGCTTGTGATGGGAGGGCTAAAAATTTGAAATTGTCTTCTGTGTACAACAAAAATTTACAAAAAATGGGGCATTTTAAAGCCAGCTTAAGGGACCTTAACTATACCCTCATTGCCTTTTTCAGCTTATACGATTAAAGTCAGTGCCCTCAATTAATTCACTTTTTAGTGTTGGGGGGGGGGGGGATTGACGAGTGTACGGGGTTAGAGGGAGGCGTGGTTAGGAGAGATATCAGAGTTCCCTTATTGATCCTAGAGGTCCAGCCTCAACATCAACCGCCTGCACCCAGCTTCCAGCAGACATGAGCCCTTCACACTCTGAACCGTTCACAGCTGTAATGCTGGAAACTGCCTGTTTTCCATTGCCTATGTGTAGGAGGAAAATGTGACACATTGGAATTTATTTAAACAATCCATAAGAGAAAAATAATCCACTCCAAAAAAACAAAAAACAAAGGATTCAATACTAAAATTTATCTTAAGTTCGTAATGATTGTTGTATATTCAAGTAACAATATAAATCAATTCGACTATGGAAGAGAAAAATTAAGTAAGCCCTTATTGAATACATCTCTCCTGCTTTGATATTAAAATGTTGTATTGTAAAATGTAATTTTTAATATTAATTTAATTGTATAATAAATTATTAATTAACGTTAAATATTAATTTAATCTAACGGATATCCGAAAAATAATTCATACATTCTGATTACCTCCTTCACTGGAGGTACCCATCTCCCAGTCAAAAAACAACACAGATACAACCTAGAGAGCGATTTAGAAGTATAAATACACCCCCCCCCCCC
>KZ806976.1:75354-86374 GCA_000696205.2 Oncopeltus fasciatus
AAATGCACCGGCCCGGATAGCAGGGGATCCAGGTTCGAGTCCTGGCTGGGACAGTTAGATTTTTTATTCTGTTCCCTTGCACTAAAAATTATCTAAAGTTAATGAATTATATTTATACCATGCAGGTTCTGAAGATGATGTGACATCAAAGGCCTAGAATAATAAAAATATTTATAAGGAGCTAGAGATTTACTTAAATAGACAAATATTTGTTGAGTTTTATTACTCTAAACTAAATTATTTCCCCGACTACTTCGAAAAAAAAAAAACGATTTTTACTCATACTTCACATTACAGGCAGTCCCGCCTAGCCTTTCGTATTGTATTTAACAACTATATGCAATTTTTCATTGCACTGAAAACTGAAATTTGTGGCCTGTAGAACGTTGACAGACAAACACGTACACTCATTGATCCACAGATATTCCTGAATCAGTCACAATATTAAGGAATGGCTCCAACATCAATAAGAGGTATCTGAGTTGAAATCCTTTGGGTGGTTCTATGGCGTATAAATTAGTTTCAGAACAAGACATTTTGTAAACGAAGTTAGTTCGTTGGGAGAGGGGTATTATAGACTTATAGATGATAACGTGTTATAGGTAGGTAATGCCTGGTAACGAAGGTTATGATTATTCGAGGGCCAAAAAGGTAATTTCATCGTGATAATAACCTCCTCAAAGATCCTACATACATCTCCCTGGAGTCTAATTTAGCTTACAATATACCTGGATCTGAGATGATTGATTGGTTACAAAACGAAGAATCAATACTAAATGAATGAAGCACCAATGCTTCTGCCATATACCATAACACAGTTAGTTTGAAACACCTATTGGTTTTTGGCCACAAAGTCCTTTCCTAACAAAAGGCTAACTCTTAGGTCTATCCCATTCGGAATGAATAGTGCATAATTATTTGTAGGTAGTTTAGGTTAGGTCCTTAGTTACTTATACTGTTTTAGCATTTCAGAAAAAGTTTTAAATAGTGTTAAAAACTGACACATTCATTTTGTTTGCTTCGTTTCATTTACAAACCGTTTGAATTTTATTTGTGAAATATTTCTAAGGTTTAGTAAGATGACAATTGTAAAATTCATATAAATATACCATGCAATAAGGTTTAATGAAAAGAGTACCTGGAAGATTATGAAATACAAAAGATAAACAATTGACCGAAGAGTATGTTAATTATACGACTCACAATTTATCATATTCTTGCAATGCTGGACTTTCATTATTTTTAACGAACTACTTACTGAATCACTATCAGAAATATATAAAAGCTTGTCTTGAGCCATAGATGTTTAGAATAGAATGGCGACCTGCAGATAGCTCATCCCTCCATAACCCTAAGTGGATGAAAGAAAGGCTAAATCTTAAAATAAAACAAACTAAATTCGGTATTTAGGCTGCTCGTCGCAAGCTACTGAATAAAGTGGCATTGACTGACATCTGAAGAGTAAGAATAGGAGGGTGTTAGAGGTCATGCTGTTAGTGAGTACCCAAAAGTGATTTGAGCTTTGTGTCACCTGATGTATTTGATGCATCCAGCCAGAGAGAAATGGAATGCTAAATTCCACCAGCGGACCTGTCCGTCCCCGCATTCCGTCATCTGAGAGCTCCTTCCAGGTAGCCCTAACTGCTCCCAACAAATAATTGTTTTTCCTTTACAATAGAATTCTTGAAGGAATTTGTCAGAAAATACGTGTGTATATATATACATACACTCACACACAAAGCAGCTCTTGAGCTATGCGTTCCTATCTTGTACAAGCCAAATATTGCTAATTATCAAATCAAGATGAATCAGTGAAAATTTGTAATAATGCATTATATTTACTGTATATGCATTATATGAATTTAATGTTCGTTGCTTTCTAGCTATCGAAATTAATTTACCTAAACAAAAAATCTAGTGGCTTGAAAGAAATTTTCATTCTTCTGGAGCATACGAATATGATTTAGGAGAAACATTAGGTGGAACACATTATAAGAGTTCATATTTTTTTAGTTTATATTCACTCTAATAAATGTATTGAAAGCCGATAACGTTGAAAAACTCACTATTCAGTGACAGCGAAAAAAAAAGAAGAAAATGAATTTTATAACTGACATGCATAATAATCGATTTATATTGAAATTATGACAGAATATTACATTATATTAATTGATAGGTAGCTAAAAATATTTATTTAAAATTTTACTAATTAAAAATATTTAATGACTACTAATTAATCCTTTATAAACCAAGGATTAATCATTAAAACCATGGTTTAGAATGGTATAAGATTTGATAATAGATTTTTTGGGGTTCTGATGATCGTTATGGGCAAAATATCTGACAAAAATTGAAATGAAACAGTACGATCCAATGAAATAAAACAGATTTGGAGACTTATGATTTAATGGATATAACAAAGGGCGGTAAATAATTAAGTTTGAGTAAATAATAAAGGTCATGAAATTAACTTCATTCCTAGATTCGTTGAATTATTGTAATAATTGGGACAACTAAAAGCATTTAAAATCATTATTTTACGTACAAGAAAATCTCACTCCCCATAAAGTGATATTTAAAGTAAATGACCAATAAAAGAAAGCTTTTAAAACTTAAGTAAATATATTCAATGGAGCTTCAGGTTTCAAGTTCAGTCTCATTATTCCTTCCAATTTTAGTATATGTACCGCCGAAGCGAGTACCGGCTCACCATTAATGAAGTTAATCTCTATAATGAAACCTATTTTCGAATAATAACTTGTTTAATAGTGCATTGACAAATTTTTGTTCATATTAACTGGAAAACATGCTGATTAGCACTATGACAGTTATGAGCTTCAGATAAATCTCCAAACTTGTGTGAGTGACAGCTGCTAACTTATTGAAGGTAAGGAGAACAGGAACGCCACAGGTAACAATCACGACAGAAGTGTGCCTTTGAGTCGGAGAGTGGAGAGATAGTTATCTGAAGGCCAGTCGAGTGTATTCCCGGAGAGAATGTTCCAGATTCCCTCTATTTGTTTAGGAAAAGAACCATGGACCCTATTTGCCTATTTCGGGCCTCTTTCATTTAATATCCGCATCTCAAATATGTGATTGCATTAACCAAACTATTGGTACTCTTGTACTAATAAGTAGTACTTGATACATGATATTTGGTTCTCTATGGCTTTATATAAGTTATGCAATGATTTTAAAGATAAGGTCAAAGAAGTTAATTTTCTTCAACAAAAAGACCTCCTTCACAAGGAAAGGCAATGCCGGAGTGGTCATATTATGAAATTATATAAGAGAGAGAACTGTTATATATCACAATGTCACAATGAAATTTACCGTTTGGATTCTGGCATTAGACAAGGTACTTTGTTTACTGCTACAAAACTTCCTTTTAATGCAGCAATAACGCTTATTTATGCCTGGACGAAACCATTTTAAGTTGGTATTAAAGGGAGGTTTGCACAGACCTTTTTATCAGAAGCTAATACTGTAAAACGGGGTTTTCTTCCTAAATTTATTTATATATCTAATTCACTATTAAACACCAATCGTTCTAGAGGCTGGCATTAAGCAATGGAGAATCCCTTTCTTCCTTAAAGTTTTTTCCTTTCAAACAAAGCTTTGAGTGAGCACTGATTTATACTGTTTACTGCAGCAATTATACAGTTTATAACCAATTTAATAGATTATTCGGCGAAAAATAAGTTTAAAACAGCTCATTTGGTTATACTCAGAAATAAAAACGATATAGCAGGTTCAATCATTATGCAAAATCCCATTTGAATTCAGAGCAACTGAATTCAATTGTTTAAAATAAAAAATAAATAGATTCTTTTGTTCATCATCACTTTAAGTTCCATTTTCTGTAAGCAGATCTATCAGCATATAGAAAGTCATTATCTCGTGTGATCTCTTTTGAAAATACAATTAAAATGTCAGATTGAACATTTTGAAGCTTCTAAAAAATCAATCAACTTCATTAGTGGTCTCTACATCATTCCTGCTCACCGAGCCCGTGGCAATATGACCCAGCACCCAACAGTTTTAAGAGATTTGAAAATTTCCATGCATTCTTGTTCTGGATTAATTGGCAACCGTAGACAGATTTCTACTAATATCCTAGTCGTACGGGCATTGGGGAAATAATTATTCGGCGTACTGCATATCTAGGAAGGCTTGACTTATATTGAAAAACATGGTTCCCCTCTTTGATCTAACAGTCCAGAGATCTTTCGAAACGCTTTTTTTTTTTTTTTTTCACCTACAATGCTGAATTTTGTCACATGGCTCTCCATGATAACAAAATTCAGCATTGTAGCCTCCTCTGAGGCTGTATACAGGTAACCGCCATATTTACGACTTACAGGCCGACAGGTGTTGACCCTATTTTGCCCATTTAAGCCTATATTATTTCTTAATGGCAGGTGAAAATAACGAAGTTAAGACAGGAGAAAGGAGAATAGGAATACACATCTTTAGACAATTAGAATTCTAAGGATACTATTGAGATACCCATGAGGAACAAAGAAGTCCAAGTACTTGGCCTTGAGAAGGCATTCTATTTTATTCGTTCCTTTTTTCCTACAAAAATAAAACAAACTAGAGCCGTTTCTGGTAAAAACAAAACTCATAGCTGACGCTGATATTTTTTTTTCTAATCTACTCTCAACTTTACCAAGGATACACGAATCCCAGTGTATTTTTTACTTCAGATCTACACTTATGCTACCTGTCAATAGCTGTTGAGCGATTCCTGTATTTGACGGAATATAAACTAAATATTGTTTGCGTGAAAAAACTGTACTTATAATAATAGAAGATAAAGATGTTAGCAAAAAGAAAATTATGCCAATAAATAAATGTATTACAACATTTTGATATCCGAGAAAAAAATATCGTTTTTAAAATTTTAATAACTCTTAGTGTCACACCCATGTGCTTAAATGATGGGATTTAGAATCTCGGAACCATTCAAAAAAACATATCAAATGATTGTGTGAAGAATTAAATTTCGTGAAAAAGGATAAAAGATCTTTAGCAAGAAAGGGATAGTAGATTACTTTGACCTTATATATTGGCTATTTTTATAAATTATTAAGCAAAATAAGTTTTAATTTTAAGCTATTCCTTTAATATATTTTATTATAATTGTAAAAAAAATCAAATCGCAATGTAATTGCCATATTTTTTAAAAATGATTTCTTGCGGCAGCTTGGCACCTAAATATCATATAGGAAAATTTTTTTCGATTAACATGTTTTATATCGTGATTTAGATTAACATGCGTATATTATGATTTAGATGACGTCATCTTGATGCAATGGTGAAATAGAAAATGAAAGGTGTCAATGTTAAAACATAAAAGGCTTTTATTATTGTTTTTAAAAATAAGTATTTGTAAAGTCTAGATGAATTTTTTTTTAAAAAGAACTATTAATTGTTTCTTTTTTAAACAAGTACGTGTTGTTTATATTAGTCTCCATATCCTTTAAAAATTATAAGGAATAAATGAATTCAATGATTAGATACTTAAAATTCAATGAAAACTGAGGACTTTTCACACATAAATCCATTCATTGTGTTTATTTATTATATTAAACATAATTATAAAATCAATGAATCAAGTGATAAACTTATTTCTTCCAGTAAAAAAATCATTCTCTGAAGTAAGAAACGAATTTCTGAGCAAATTATTTGAAAATTTATATCTGAATACCACATCATTCGCTCGAAAATGTATAAATAACAACGAAGATACAAAATAGCCAAACAAAATGTAAATGCAGATTAATGAATGAAGGTCAGAGAGACATAGAGGTACATTGGATTGAGATTCCTTGCCAAAAGGAGTTGGACAAGGTCACGTCACTATGCCAATGTTTGCTAATTTTAGCCAGGGGTCATTCGCACCTCGTTCGCGTGTAACTCCCACGCTAAATATTATGGCGTCTTCACCAAGCTTTCACCTGGTGTATAGAAAAAGACATATTGTTTTTTCATATTTACATTATATTCACTAACCTCTCTTTCACGAGCTCTTTAATCAATGAATGATGAATGATATTATTTCCAAATATATAAGACATTCATATACAGTTCAAGTTATAAAAGACATTTTTACAGAAGAATTTACAATTTTTTTTTTTTTTTTTAATATTTGGGACCGCTTTAAGATATATGCATCATTTTGTGAATATGAGACGTGTAATAGTAGATTGACATTACAAATAAAGTCTACTGTAAGTTGCGGTTAAAAATGGTTTAGCATCTCGGCACCCATGCAAGGAGTCATTTTTGTCAAGAGCTGACGCCTAAAGTTTAATCAGGAGTTGACAGCTTTCCACTGTTTCCGTGGACAAAGGTCGCTTGTGGTATTTTTTGACAAAAGGCATAAACTGACCCCAGTCGTTGATACGCAAAAAAAAAAAAAGTTTTGTAGTACACTAGGCCATTCAAGGGTCAATTGATAAGACTTCCTTAGCTCCACTGTTTTGCTAGTGAAATAAAAACCCGCCTCCTTCATTTAGTTGAATAGCCAAAGAAAAGTCTGCGTAAATTAAACTCATTTCACATATTTCAATAAGGGTGGAAATAAATAAGTGTCAATGATTTAAGAACCTGGAAAATTACAAGGAAAGTTGAGCAAAGCATGGCTCTTAATTAAACTTAATTTATTAATAAGTGATTTCTTCAAAACTTTATATCATATAAAGGCTACAAAAATTACATTTCGCACCTGTTCTGTCCTATAAGTTTGCTTCATAATACCAACATTAAGGGAGACAAGGATTGTTTGTTCAGATTCTAAACTGCCTTTGATGTCAGCCACTAACACAATCATCCAACGTTGAGATGATCAAGAAGCCTTTCTTCTGAGTATACACAATGTTTATTCAAATATATAGTACTTTATTTCCCTATGTGTATTTATTCGATAACTTATATCTATGTTGTTCTGCTTTATGATTTGACGTAAGCTTTCTTATAGTCATGTTATAAAAGACTATTATAAAAGTTTGGATTAAATAATTCAATGTTTTCGTCTCAGAGAGTGTCTTACGTATAGTTGTTGTTGGTGGTTACTAAATTTGACTTCTTACTCCTTCTTCGTGTGCCGTATCAAGTCTCCTTGACATTGGCGACTGACATGGCCAAACTCTCACTATCCTTAGAGAGTCCGAACAGTTGTTCTACTTTCCTTATCCCGGTCCGTTCACTGATATTCTCCAGCCAAGAGGCCTGTTTTCTTCCTCCTCTACGTCTCTCAATCTTATCCTTCATAACCAGCTGGAGAATACTGTACCAGAATAGCTAACACGAAACTGAGTAGGAATAGTATAAATTTGCCAAAAAAATTAGAATTAACATCGATATCAAAGATTCCATTTTTAAAGTTTTGAGGCACAGATTACCATGTTTTTTAGTGTGTATTCCATTAACTTTTGGTCACTGTTTATGTGAGTGCTCTGAGTTCCAGAGCTCATTATTTGTTTGTTTTGTAGAATTGCGAATTTTTTTGTAGTTTAACTTACTTTTTTCTTTTAATATGTCTCCTTCTATACTTCTTACCAATATCAACAACTTGTTCTTTAATCTATCTCTGTCATATTTTTTACTTTTCACAGTGAATTGTAAACACGGATGATAATCATTAAAATGTTCGAAATTTTACTTATTTCTCTGAATCACTAATGTCGGCAATAATTGTAAAAGGCATATTATATGTAAATTTAGTTTGTCTTGTTCCAATAAGATGAAGCATTATTATGTATTCGAAAATAGGAACAATAGGTGAACTGATTAAACAATAATTAATTTCTAATGTCTTTATTTAGCATCCATTAATAATATGTACGTTAATACAAATTAATTAAAGTGTTTTATTGACAGTTTTGAATTATTTTTAAGTGCGTCCCATTCCTCTAATAAATGTTTTTTTTATTTATATGATACATAGATGAATAAAGATTTTATGATTAATGAACTTAGGTGGGGCAACATGTATTTTTATATTATTGAAAAAATGAAAAGAGTCATTGACAGTACAACATGATGTTTTCTAGGTATTATTATAAAATTTCTAAATAACCTCGACCCCTCCCCTCCCCTTAATGAAATATGTGAAACTTGTTTAATTTATTCAGATTGCCTAATGCGTATTTTCAAGTCCAATGAATATTCCGTTTATAAAAATCAATTTCCATTAGCTGTAGGGAGAGAACTCAAGAACCATAACAAAAAGCAATATTTGACTGACAATATGTTGAAAATCTCTTAAGGAATGGGTCCAGAGGAAAGGAAAATGATACTCTACAGAGGGTGTTCCCCATAGTGGAGGATAAAGATATTAGCGATCACTAGCCTAGTCGCCATTACCTCTGCAAGAAGGCCGGAAGCCAGCAGACAACTAGACATCCAGTCGGTCGTTCCCACTACTGAACTCTTATCAAAGCGGCCTTGGCTGGCTATTTAAGAATATATATCTATATGTGCCCTGAGTGTGGATGTCAGCTCGCCGCTCTTATCTTTCTGCTTCTCTCACGTTTATCACACGTGTGGGCCTATGTTTCTGGGTAGCAACAACAAATTCCGATGTTTCTTTAAAGGTTTTTTTACAGTTGTAAAACCAATTTGACAAAAAAAATTTTAAAAGCTACTGTGCCCTTTTTTAGCAGGAAAAAATTAAAGGAGGTAGACCTTTGAAAAGAAATTGAGTGAACCGTTAAATTCGATATTTATTATAATAAAATATAATTTAATGATAAACAAAGATGTATTGTAATATATAGTAAATTTCCAATATCAGGGGTATAGTTTTAAAAGTACTACAAAATTGTAATACAAATTTTAATATCAGACAGGAATGTTTTTCAAACAAGTCAAAAATTGAAGTAAAGCTATAATAAATATCCGAAAATATATATATGTATATCAGCAAAATCTAAAATATTTTAAATCTCCTATAAAGTTATGCTCTTTATACTTAAAATTAGCGTAAATCACTATGTTATATTGGAATAAATATATAAAAATATAATAGCAACTATCTCTCTTGTGTAAGTAGAACTTTATCAGTAAAAATTTCTTTAACAGATTCTTAACTTCGTGAAAAATTTTATAAGCTGAAGAATTCACAATTGATACTTAAACTAGCAAGTACATACCCAAAAAATATAATAAACTAACTCAATATACTTGAACAAAGGCATTCCTGATTTTTAATATATTCAAAATTGTATGAGTACAAAAATCTTTTAAGTCATTTCCTTTACCAGGAAAAAATCAAAGGAGGTAGACCTTTGAAAAGAAATTGAGTGAACCGTTAAATTCGATTCCCCTTGTTCTTTTGACAAAGGCTGGTTTTTAATTTTCTTTTCGTCTTATTTTATGCATGAATAGTATTCTTTTTATGCCTAAAGGGAATCGTGTTTTTGACCTCTCTGAAACTCTAGTACATTTCGCATTTAATTTTCAAAAAAGAAAATTTGAATTCAGAATTTGTTTTTGATATAGAAACACCAAAAAATCACATAGCCCATCATTACACACAATTCTACTTCCTTTCTCACGCATCGGAATAATTTCAAAAATCAACAAGTGAATAGAGATGGACTTTAGCAAGGTAACAACTCTATCCTTCTGGATGCCCATTCAATAAGTTATTTATAACCCTATCATTGAGTAGTATAAAGTGTAAATGCAGAGAAATATATATAGTGTATTAAAAATATAGAGTATATTGTAAAATATGTCTATAGATTTTTTGAATGAGTGAATGAGAATCCTCAATCCTGATTTGTTAACCCCCGTGGGGATAAGACTAAAAAGTATATTGGGAGTCTATCGGAGATGAATACAATGATGAATATGATATAATTATAAAAAATAATTATTTTTTTTATGTTTCAAAGTGGAAGTCAACGCATATCTGTGAATGAGTATATAGATTGAGAAATTCAGGTTTTATCAATGTTAAATACTGCAAATTTAATTTTTTTTAAATAATTCTTTATTACATTAATTTATAAAAACCTGAAACAATAATATTTATCGATCATCTTCAATATTTTATCAATAAAATAAACCTAAAAACAGAGAAACTTACAAATTTTCAGGTATTACCTTTTGCCCAAATATTAAGAAATTAGTATCGGAAATTCTTGAACGAAGAAAAAATTTGACATTTATGTACTGACATTACGAAGCGTCATTAAAACACACAGTTATTATAAAACTATCATTTATTTTAATTTTAATACAGGAATGAATATTTGAATATGAACTTTTCGTGTCCTGTAATCCCCTACACTTGTAGAATATATATTTTTTCTAATTTATATCCATGTTTAATGAAACATAGGAAATTTTACTTAGATTACACAATTCCTGCGTGATAGAACTTTTTTTTTTAATCTATAATGTCATATGGAGATATTTTTCAAAAGTCAAATCATGGTGTGGATTCCTCCTTGAGGGAAATCTACTAATGAATAGAAAGAAGGCGTACAATAACCTTGTAATTAATACAATCTTTCTGTAATACACAGAAATGTAAGATCATTTAGGCTCAGCCCAGAAATCGTGCAGAAAGCAAATTTCACCAGAACCACTTACTGTATACCTCCTCTGTTCGGTACTTCCATTCTTTCAAGTTAAAGTTCCTAATATAGCTGTTCATTTCACAACGCACAGGTTAGTCATCAAAAGTCGTGATAAGAACTGGGTCAAGAGTATCGTGCAGTACTTCATATTCCTTTCGGCTGTCAAAGACTGAGGGCAGAGTTTCAGTGGCTTCTACTTGTTAATTTAGTTAGCCTTAGCCGTCAGTAAGGAAACCCTGCAAAAATGATCGATTAAGGAGGACTATGGAACACTCCTTGGCCCATGTTCATTACTTACACTAGTTGGAGCATAAAAAATGGTCCAAAGTTCAAGATGGCGTAATTACATTACTTACATGTAGCAAAAAATTAATGAAGAGCAAAAAATGGTAACTGAGCTAAAAAAAAATTATATATATATA
>KZ806976.1:86642-105447 GCA_000696205.2 Oncopeltus fasciatus
TATATATATACACAATTTTGTTTTCTTTTTAAGAGAAGTATTAAAATATTTGGTCCCTCCAGAGGACTTGCATCACTGCATCATTTGGGCGTTCATATCACCAGCTTTTATTACATTTGGTTTTTTCATAGAATCGATGGTTCTAGAACATTCAATAATACAAGTTGGTATTTTTCCAAATGATGACACTATATTGTTAGATACCACCAAGCTAAATATAACTAATGCTTCCAGTGAACTACCCGTTCAGTCGTACCACAGGTGGTAAAAAATAGAACATTCTATTTACATTCTTCTCTCTGCTGGCTACTAACTTTAAGTCATTAAGTGAGTGTTATTTTATACATCTTTGGCACGTTAAGATCATTTAAATTCCAATGCACCATAATCCTTCAAGTTTTTGCTTATAAACAATAAACAACAAACAATTGTTTGTTAGAATTTATGGTTTCTAAATATACAGTTAGGAGTAAGGGTTTCCCTGAACCAAAAATTTCAATTACTCAGCCGAAAATTATTCTATTTTTTCATAAAATTTGACAATCATCACTTAATTGAAAACGAATAACAGAGCGAAAACGGACGAATAGGAGTAGGAATTGCTATAAATGTCTAATGTGAATATTTAAAAAAACAGCGATTGAAATGTTTAGTATAGAATACTACACTCAATGAAACTAAAGAAAAATTGTATTATAAATAAAAGAGATAGTGTAAATTGAACTTAACTGGGCTCTAGACACGTTAACTCTAGAAAAATGAAAATGAATACATTATAAATTGATGTATTCACATATAAACTACAGATATTAACATATGAGGAAAGTGGATGTCCTTCAGGCAATAGTTGCCCAAAATATTAGAGACGTAGTATCAAGGCAGCTTGAGCAACATCCTCTAGAGACCTGTTTCATAGCCGATATTTCGCTTCCGTCGCCGTTATTGGGCCACTCGAAGCGCCGATAGGGAATGAAAAACAGCTTGCCACCCGACTAGATATAATGGAAGCAATAATAATAATACATAATAAAATTATACATATTCCCTCGCATTAATTGTTTAAAATTAACGTGGGATAATACACCACTACTAAATTAATATTTATAAATGAAAATAAAAAGTAAATAACGAGAGTCAATAAATAGCTAGACAATGTCAGCTCCTTCGAGCATAAGACGGTATATTCATCTTTCTCGTAGTAACCTACTCTCGCTAGTGTGTTGGGAATTTAATAAGTTATCTGGCTAGTCCCGGTGGTGCAAGTGGTAGCTTACTGGCCCGGAAAGTAGGAGTTCCAGGTTCGAGTCCTAGCTTGGACGGATAGATTTTTTATTCTATTCCCTCGCATTAATTGTTTAATAATACATAACTACTTTTAGAGTCCCACTCAATATAAACCTAAATTTAAGGTTTTTTTTTTTTTTCAACATAGGTAATAACGTTGATGTTTTCAACTAGAAAAATTATTTTATGAAGCTATTTAAAGTTGCGGTGGAATTTTACGAAAAGCTATTAGCTAATTAAGAATGTGCAGACTGAACTTGAAGAGTTGGCTGCTCCCCCCTCCACTGTCACTGAGCGAGCCTACTACATACTACTAAAGTATAGTACATACGTATACTACTAAAGTAAAGTATTTAGTAGCAGATTTTCAATCAAGCATCAGAGTTTTTCCGTCCCTACATTGTTTCAAGCTAAAAATAAGGTCTATAAAATTTATATATATAAAAAATCAAAGGAGGTAGACCTTTGAAAAGAAATTGAGTGAACCGTTAAATTCGATATTTATTATAATAAAATATAATTTAATGATAAACAAAGATGTATTGTAATATATAGTAAATTTCCAATATCAGGGGTATAGTTTTAAAAGTACTACAAAATTGTAATACAAATTTTAATATCAGACAGGAANAATATATGTGTATATATATATTTGTCTGCACTCGCTTTATTGTCGGTAATTTTTAAAATCATGAGCTCAAATTCAGCATTTAAGAATCTTTTCCCAAAACCGTTGAATGATCTCGTTGATGGCTAAAATCAGATAAGAGAGGATGGTTCAGAGGGAGATCAAAATATTAATTATTAATATCTTTGTTATTATTACAACAATAACGATATATTAATATACAATATAAAGATATAATAAACGACTGAAACACCTATTTATAAAATTTTCAATGGATCGTCACTGATTCTATATTGAAGACGCTAAAAATATGGTCCATTATTTATATCTATTTATATATTTCTTTCTAAAATGATTAAACATAATTCAGTTGTAAAGCTTATACAGTTGGATGAGTTCGTTATTGACATAAATCGGTCGGTGGAAGGAGGGGGTTAAATTTAAACTCTTAATGTCTTCCTTATTATTTATTGTTGCAAAAAAAAAGTACAGAACAAAATAGAAGTAAAATGTTAAAAATAACATTATAAAATAAAGTATACATTTTATAACATTTTCGAAAAAAAAAAATAAGTGAACTAATTAAGAATGAAATTCGAGCGTTAAGCGGACACCTTTATTTTTAAAGAATAGAAACAATTAAGTATTTGGGTTTTCATTGCAAACCCATTTGAAAAATGTATGAAATATAATGGGTTTGCAGCCGGTACTGAGGTAGTAAGATTTTTTTTTGCATTTCTTGTATAAAATTGACGTGGAATTAAATACCACAACTAAAATCAGTGTTTAAAATAGGTATTAAAGTTTGTAAGAAATGATTATTATCATCATATGATTATTATGGAGAGTACTTCCCCCACTCTCCCTTCCTTCCCAGTCTAGCGGGAACTTTATCGATAGGAGGCCTACTTCTTATACTGAACCTATTAAGTTCCTAACCTGCAGTATCACTCCTACAACCCATTAATCTTAATCTTTTTTGCTCATTGTTCCCTCCAGTTAGTAAATTTGCATTTTCCCCATTTACTCTTAGATTACGCAGCAACTGCGGGATGAGCAACCAAAAAAGACTAGGAAATACGATTTTGATTTTTGGTCTATTACAAAAGGTTTTCTTTTTTAATCTGCGAAAAAAATTGAAAATCTCAAAGGAATGTGAGACACAGTAATATTTTTTTTATTTCCAGATAACACCTAAGCTCCTCCAAATCATTTATTTTCGAATAAAGTCAAACTTATTTTAAAAAGTTGCATAATTTGTTATCATTACCTAATTAATTTAACATTAATGTAATTCGCTCGTTCGTTAAATAGAATTTTTGTTCCGGTTAAGTGACAGTATCACATGCTCAGATCTTGGTAAATGTCAAAAGACATGAAGTTTAATGTATAATGAAAGATGCTATCATGTCACAATATGTTTGTAGCCTGACCTTGACATTGCCAATATGTCATTTCAGTGGACCGTATGTGACAATGACTTTATACGACCAACTCTTTTGAGCCAGGAAAAAGTTTTATCAATTTTTGAGTCTGAATACTCAATTCATAACAAGTATACATTCAAAATTCATTATAAATATGGCCCCAGGATGGTCATTTCTATCGCTTATAACCGGTTTTTTGACTGTCAGGAGCGGGTGAAGAAAACAACTTCTTTTTTCTAGATAATAGCCGCACTAGGTCTGCGTCGCTGAGCAGAAAAGACAATTATATGTAATTTTTCAAGATTTTATGGAAATTTTCCTCGATTCTACCAAATAAGTGCCCTCAATAAATAGTCTTCAAAGTTGATAAAAGTGTAAATGTATGCTCCATACATGTGCAAGTACGTATTTTGGAAACCGTTATTTAATATTTTTAATTTGTATTCCCCAAACTATGTATTTGGCCTTTAAATAGAAAATAAAATAATTTGTACGCTAACGAACTAAATCAAACTCATAAAAAAGGAATTTTTATGAAAGGTATAATTAGAATTTAGTTTTAATTTATATTAATAAGGATAGAAAATAAAGGATGTAATATATAATTCTCTACAATTTATGAGGTTATAGTGAGTCTTACATAAAAGAAAATTTGAATGAATATCTCTTAGCGGGAAATTAAATTTGGGACCCCTTAATTAGTGAAAGGTCTCGGCTTCGATCAATGGCTGGAGGAATTTCCCTCCTTAAATTTGAAAACTTAATTTTCTGAAACTTAGATTATTTAGTGGATAACCACGAGAAACTTGGTTAACAATGTATATTTTCATTCATAAATTCAGTCATACAGACAAATACTATTAGATGTATGCAGGAAAGTACTTCATAGATTGAGCCACCGGTAATCTCAGGGCCAATTTTAGCAATCCCCTTTCACTCCCTTCTATCCCTTCTCTTTAACGCTATTTCCGTCTTAGGAGATCGAAAGATTAAGGAAATCTTCTCTAGCTCCTGCCCCACACATATATATTTTACTCAATAATCTAGTCGTACAGCTTTAAATGTACACTAAAATAATATAAGTTGATGAAAATTAAACAAATTTAAGACTGACTTGACTGTGGTCCTTAATAAAATTAAAATAATTTCTGCAGTCAATTAATTTTAAGATAACTATAATGTAACTAAAAATATAATTTAGAATAGTGTTACATAAGGAGAAAAATCGTTTTACCAATTATAACTATTTACCTGTAACCTAATTCATTTGGAACTACTAAAACCAAAATTTGATATTAGATACGCCTTTAGTTACTATTGGACTTAATTTCTAAAGAGTGAAAATAATATATTGCATTAAAAAACATAAACATATCTTATTTAAATATTAATCTTAAATATATTGTTCCCTATTGACACAAGTAAAACAATAAGTACTAATAAATATTTTATTTGGTTGAGGTATTTTATCCCACGAAAAAATTGTAAACAATTAATGAGAGGGAATAGAATAAAAAATCTATCTCTCCCAGCCAGGAATCGAACCTGGTAGCATAACTGGTAAATGCACCGGCCCGGATAGCAGGAGATCCAGGTTCGATTCCTGGCTGGGACCGATAGATTTTTTATTCTATTCCCTCTCATTAATTGTTTAATAAGTACTAATGAGTAAGTTTAAAAATTTAATAGTATAATTTGCGTAGGAAATTAATGGATGGCACACCGTAAACTAAATACATTGGTATACCATATGTGAGGTATTTAATAACTAGAGCTGAAGGATAATAATCTTTTATCTCTAGTTGATGAATTAAAGTAGCTTAACTCATGTTTTTTTTTTTTATCCTTTATTTATTTATTACATTCTGTTAAATAAAAACATTTTGTAATTTGATTCCAATGAAAAGTAAAAATGACTTTCAATGACAAACACATGAAGAGAGAAGGTGACCAATGACACCTAATGCTAACTCAGGCGTTCAGTTTTTGCACTAAAAACTGGCTTATTGGCCATTATTGTAGAGAAAATTTGTGTGCAGTTAAAATGTGTGTGTTTATATATATATATATTAAGTAATCGCGACCGCGACATAAATAATCAGTATACAACAGGAGTAAGAACGAGCGTAGAGAACAAAAAAAAAATTATACATAAATTATACATATTTCTAAATTTTCGGGGAGACAACTCGCCTTTCGAAGAGTGTGGTGTCTATTTTCGTTCTACTCTTGAGAGAGCGTTCATTCTATATTCAGCCATGAAGATGCCTTCATAGGTTGTACGAAAGCTAGCAAACAAATAAAACTTTTGTTTTGACACGGTTATATACATACATATATATATATACTCATATACNTATTCGCTCAACGCATCTTGTAATTTGAACAGGAAGAACAAGGGTTAAGCTAAGATGATTTTAGTTGGGGTTCGGTCAAGGTAGATCCAAAAAACACAAATTTAAAAAATACATTTTTTAAATTTGTGTTTTTTGGATCTACCTTGACCGAACCCCAACTAAAATCATCTTAGCTTAACCCTTGTTCTTCCTGTTCAAATTACAAGATGCGTTGAGCGAATATGTATCACCATGTGTAATTGTTCTGTCAAACGTATTCTGTAACGGAATACTTGAAGTAATCTAAATAACAAATATTTATAAAATGGTTTCTTCAAAATCTGAATCAACATCGGATTGAAGAGTTACAGAGTTTTGTTCTTTAAAGTATTTTTTTTTAGCTTAAGTAATACACTGAAAAGTCTGTATTCTAAAAATTTTTTTTCCAGTTTTCACTAAATATGGAAATAACTAAGAGTAAATAAGGAAATTAAATTTACATGCCAGAGAGAAGAATGAATGTAAGAGGTTTGCTCTAAATACACTCTTCCTTCACGGAAGAGTGTAGGAAGGACTGCCTATTGAAGTTACATTCATATTTTTCGTCTTTAATAGCATTTAACATAAAAATGTTATATACATATATTTTATGTTAGAAAATTACATTTTACGTGTAAACTTACAAAACTTCTCCGTGACTATAATAACAACGAGGAATATCTTCGTGTAATATGCAAATTTTGGTCTTCATCTAAGCCCCCTTTTTTTTATTTTCTTCAATAAAAAATAAATTATTATCTATGATTCATGATGATTCCAGATGAATCTTCATCTATGAAGATTTTGCAATATAAATCCTAAAACTAATAGGACCCGATTAACATTCGATATTATATTATTAATTAACTTTCTTATTAAGCGATTTAAACAAAAGAAATGTCATCGAAATAAATGCTACAAACATTTTACACCTATTTTGATCAATATTTTTTTTTTTTCACAACGCTGGTAACAAAGACATTAAGGTTTTAAATTTTGGTCTCTCCCCTACCCCTTGACAGATTTCAGCCATTTACGAACTCATCCAACAGTTTATAAAAAGCTTAAATGTCGAATTAAGTTCCATGATTTTAATAGCGTATGTATATATACATTACCTATGTGTGAAGCGATAATAAATGTTTATATATCTCTTTCTTATGTAGCGTCACAACTTCTTCAAACCGTCGATTTGCCAAAATAAGGCATTTTGAATTATTGTAAACAAATAGGCTATAACCAAATTATAGATTATATTATATGGCAGTTCTATTTATTTATTTTTTTTTTCAATTGCTTCTCTGTGTTTTTAGAAAATTTGAACTTTACCTACGATGCCTCTGATAAAATTACCACTTAGGGTACAGTGAGTAGATGAGAAAACGGGGAGTAAATCCCATTCTAGTTAAGTGAACTGAGTAGCTCCTTCAGGTCAGAATTCAAGTCGCTTCGCTATGGAGTTCGGGAGAAAATGAATGGCTATTCTTCTCTTGTGTTATATCACAACGCCTTTCAGGCAGAGGTTCATGCCACATAATCATTGATAGAATAGCACAGCCCTTCTTGGCACGCGAAAACTGAGGAAGGCTAAGAAGCAGTATGGGTATAAAAGAAACTCCACTCATAAAGGGACATTTTAAATTTAGAAAGCATCTGTTTAATATGGGTTTAGCCCTGCCCAAACAATTTAAGCATTGTGGCATTGCAGAAATGCCTATAAGACTCCCTATAGTTAGACATACCAACGTCCTCATCAGTCAGAGATTGCAGATCCGAAGGAAGCTAATGAAGAAACGCTTCTATATAGAAAGAGAATCTTCAACCTGTACTGAGAACAGTTATTCACACACAATGGTCCTTGAAAAGCAGGTCGCAGAGAGCCCCCCCCCCCCCCACCCTGTCCTATGGAGTCCTGAAATTCAATCTATGCACTAAATGTAAGGAATTGTACGGACCTAAGAAAAAAAAAAAAAAAAAAAAAAAAAAAAAAAAAAAAAAAAAAAAAAAAAAAAAAAAAAAAAAAAAAAAAAAAAAAAAAAAGAATGCGTTATCGGATGTAATATATAAACGAGACGAAATTCGCCATGAAGCCCTGAAATCATGTTTCCTGTGAATTGTCAAAATCACATCATGGGAGAAAAACCACATAAATATGAAGAATGGTCAATCTGAGAACAGACATTTCATTAAAAAGTGTTATATGAAATATATCTCAGAACTTAGTAATTATTAATCATTAAAACTTAATATCTATGAGCTAGTATATGTAAATAAAGATAATAAAACCAATAAAATGATTAATAAATTTGTTTCATTACGAATCCTGAAATCGTACATTTTATTAGAACAATTTTAATGCCCTTTAGATAGTATTTGGATTATTTGGTTTATCAAGTAAGCCCTACACTTTCAATGTTGTTTTTTTTTTAAGAATTAAAGAGAGAACGGAACTACTTTTGTTTTAGGTGTGTTATTTAAAATATAAATCAGGATTTAGAAAGTAAGGGTCCAGAAAAGCAAGTGTCACAGTGCAAATGTGAGTCAGTAAATAGTGGTTAGAACATGTCAATATCAAAAGCAAACTATTCCAAGCTTGTGATCATAGAATACACAAATGTATCTTTTAATGAAGTGGTTCGACTATTGACGGGTTTAATTTAAGTATAATTTAATTTAGTTGATCAAGTAACTGAAGTTTCAACAAAATGAATAAGTCACCATTTTCTGGATTGTTCGTGAATGGCTTCTAAACTGCTGGGGTTCAGTAAAGAGGTATACCATGACAGAATCATGGCCATCTGAAGTGTCGAATATAAGCTAAACAGATTTCCGGCGAGCGAAAATCGTCCTCTCCACATCACTCCATTAAATCCACTTTACATTCATTGTAGCTATTTGGTACATTCCATTTGCTGTGAGAGAATTGGATCTGAAGAGAGGTCAATGGTAAGCTACACATCTTCAAACTGGTAAGTTCTATAAAGATTGATAAATTATTATTTATTATTAACAGAAAAAAAATTGAATAATGCAGAAAACTATACTTTATAACTCCATTTAGATGTTCTCATTTTGAGCCTAGCAGATTAAAAATAAAGTATTGGAGTATATACATTCATCCTTCATCCTTGGTAACCCACTACTGCTGAAGAAAACAGTTTAATCGAATTATTCTTAACCATTAAAAAGACTACATTACAAAAAAAATTATTTTGTTTTACTCAAATCAAAAATGATTTGATTCTAATCAAAATTCTAAGCAATTTGGATCCTATTTTATTCTTTTGAAGTTAATTGGATTCAAATTTGTAAATTACCTTCATTTAAGACCACACACTCAAAAATGAATTCTATAATAATAACGAAAATTGAACTGGAATAGCTTTGGTTATTATTAAATCAAATAATTGAAGATACTCTCCAAAAAAATATCATTTTCGGTAAAGAATGGATTTTTCAACTAATAATATAAAACTACTTAAGCTAATTGCTAGATCAATTAAGATCGAGATTAATTCAGGTAGTGCAAAAAGAAATATTTCCTTTTCAAAATATAGATGCCAATGACTTTAGTATTTGCAAAGTAAATCATAATATTCTATTTATTTAATTTATAGGTACCAAATGCTTTCATTTTTTGAACACACTCAACTCGAGCCAAAATTTTATGAAAATGTTAGATATGAGTTTAAAAAAAGTAGATATCTCAATTAGCTGACATCAGTCCTGAAAGATAAGAAAATACCAACAGATACGACTCAAAATATTATACAAAGATGAAAATACCATACAAGGCAATACATATGTAAATAGAGACCTTATTTTTATTATTTAAATTATAACTTTTATTAGCAATTGTTATTCAAGATGCTTGACAATAAGATTNATATATATAGAATAATAAAAGTAATAACAAAAATTTTATTAGTATTATTATATCTTTGACATAAAATACAATTAATACTCAAAGCATAGTCCATCTTTATCTACCATCTTTTTGAGCAAGCCAATTGCATGACCCTTCTCAGATACTATTTCTTGTGATGGCTGTCAAAGAACTCTTGGATGTCAATTTCAACTTCAGAAAAATGATTAAATTTTCCCTTGAATAAAATGACCCATGGATTGAAACATGTAGTAATCTGGTGGCGCGAGGTCTGGACTATATGGCTTATGAAGCAGGTGTTCAAACCCAAGAAGTTCTTTAAAATTTTCTTTGGCTCGACGGAAAGTGTGGGGATGAGCATTATCTTGTCAGAATAAAACTTCTTTTTCAGTTAATCAAAGCAAGATAATGCTCAGACATCTATGCCTACAAACCTTCCCAGTAGCAGTAGAGTTCAGAATTTAAAAAAAAAAAAAAAAAAAAAATGCAAGGATGTAATTAAAAAAACTCAACTCGGTAAGAGATTATTGAACACTCAGTACAGTAAGCATAAGGATTTTTTTTTCAACAGAATATTGTCTATACCAAGTGTAAAATTCACTCTATAATTAGTACTTTAAACATAGGTTGAACATGGAGTAAAAATGCAACATATGTTCATTTGTGGAAATAAAGTTATATACTATTTGGGTGTAAGAATGAAATTTCGACGAAACCCCAAAATAGAGAAGAATACTGTTTTTGGTATAGAAGAAAAAACATTTCTTTAAAAATATAAAATGTACTAAAACTATCTTTAAAAGTTTTTCTTTGGTGGATCTATTAAAATTACTCTCATATAGATTGCACCAGTCACTCAAAAGATATTTAAAGCAAAACAGAAAAATCTTAGCACTTTTATTTCAGATTTTAATATTTTCTTTCCTACTCGGAGAAAGCTGTAGCAAGCAAGGGAAAAAATTTATATGACAAAAATAAAAACAAAGCCAGCCATTTAGGATGAAGGAATAAGGCATGTTTAAATTCCAGTTGAAAACTGAAAAAAAGTTCCAAAATTATTCCAATTTTTAATTCTAATTAAAGACTGAAAAATTAACAGCTTCAATTTTAATTTGTTCAAATACAACCTAAGATATCTTGTGAATGACTGGTTCATTTGAAAGGGATTTTATTATACTCAGCTAGATAAATATCTTAGAGAAATGATAATTCAGTCAACAATTTTGGTCTATTTACTTATTTCTAAGAACCTCTCTTATTCCCTAAACAGTGATCTTTGCTCTGAATAGTTAAAGATTGCTATGTTCAATAAAAAAAAAAAAAAAAACACTTGTCATTTGTATTTGACTGAAAATAGAACGTAGTAAGAGTTAAGAAACACGACCAGGATTTGTTGAATCCTTCCTGTTGGGAAAAACACAGAATTTTCGCTGCAAAATATTCTTCTATTAGAAACTAAATGCTGAATCACAGCAATTCGTCCGTAATAAAAATTAAAAAAAATAAAAATTAGGCAAACATTTTAATAGGAAAGTACTATAAGGTTTTTTCTAAGTATTACATATAGTGTTTCACTCATATTTCACTTATTTTTTCAATTTTCTTTAAATTTATATAAATTTCGTTATATATTTTAATTGTATTATTTATATAGATGTATTGAAGTGAGGTATTCAAAATCCAAATTTGGATAACTCATTATCATAAAATGTAATGAATTATTATGATTATATATACCCGAAAGAAATATGTTACTATAAACTTATATTCAATAAATTTATTTGCTACCCTACATTTGATTTCACTTCCTTATAACCACACATTCTGCAGAGAAACATATACACTTAGCTCAAATGCACTGTGAGTGGGCAGAAAACTCTAATAAATAACTAGCCCCACAGGTCTAAGGACCACTGGCTTTACTACCCCTCAGTAAAACAATTGCTTTAAAGATTATATCACCCCGCAATAAAGGCAGTGGTTTCGCCAGTCGAGTTCCAATATACGACGCTGAATATAGGGCAGCTATGGACCAACTGGATGACGGGAGGATTCACCTCTTTCTCGTGTGTCAGGAAGAAACATAATGCATCTGCTCATTGCAGCTCAGAATTAGTTTCATTACAGAATGAAGGAATTATATTGAAAAAATTACCCAAATAAGGAATTAAATAAACAAATTTCTTAGCATCGAATGTATATTTCAATTTAATATGTCTATATTTTTTATAAATCATAATTTCTAATTTTTCTTCATTAACTAAGTTTCTAATAGTTAATTATTTATGTTAATTCACGAAGTTGCTTATAAATTTTAACTTAATAACCTTTATTTTATGTTTTTAAATTTGGAAAAGGTTCAGCTCTATAGTCAAAAGACACAAAAATGAATAGTGCTAATTAATCATCAAAACAATATTACTATTAGTTTACAAGATGTGACCTGAAGTTGATAAAATATTTTTTTAAATAATTAAGATAGACAAAATAAGTATTTTATTTAATTCATTAAACTTCAACGGAATTGGGACCTGGGGAACGTTGATAAATCTTAAGAAAACTCTTTCTAAATCCAACAGACCTATCACTTTATTTTACAATATATTTGGGCACAATTTTATAATTATAAAGTATATCACGCGAGAACTGGTTAAAATAAACGAATTGCTCGTCAGCTTGGTTGATTAATTTTTTTTTTTTTTTAATTTTCCATGTCATATAAATACCAGTCTTAATGAATCAATTTTTCGAGTAACAGAGTAATATGTTAAATGTTTCATGTACAATTTTTAAATAGTATCATGTAATCAATGAGTTTCAGTAATAAAACTTATAAGCGGTGAGAAGGTTCCTAAAAGCTTTTGCCGGTTTTAATAATTTACAAGAGTACTTTTGAGTTTTGTATTTTAATGCTATTAGTGAATTCATCATTAAAAATTACTCATTCATGATCTCCGTTTAATTAAAATTACCGGTTCAAAAATCCGAAATCCTGTTTGTTCAATTCCTATATTTAACTCTCAAAATGTTTCACTTATTAGGAATGCAATCTAAGGTTTCATGGTGCAAAAGTAAATACTGCTGGGAACTTCGAAATTCGCTAAAGGTGAAACCTACAACCAACTTAATTTTCTTTGTGTTCCGTCCTAAATAGGAATTTTTGGAACGTACCCTCGTTTTCTTTCTCTACCTCCAATCCACTATTCATTATTTTCTAAAGCTAATAATAATGGAGTAATTTAGAATTTCTAAATTATACATTTACAAAACTCAAACTGCTCATAGCCCGATTTCCAACATTTAATTATAAATGGTTAAAATTGATTAATGTTTACTGGAGTAAAGGATAATAAATTTCAATTTCATTTTAATAAATAAAAATACTCAATAAATCTTTACCAAGCATACTCGGAGAAACTAAATATAATGCCCGTTAAAAATTTTATATATACGTGTGTGTGTGTGTATGTGTGTATAAATATATAAGTAATCAAAACAGGTGGGATAAAGAAAAATCTTATACACACAAAAAATGAAACACTCGCGGCTGCGGTGTATATAAAAAATAAGAATAGGAGGATGGAAGAGTGTAATGAATACAGAAAAAGAAAATATAAATTTTACAGACGTAATATCTTTTTAATTAGTCTCACGACGAATTTTATTCAATGAAATAGGTGTAAAGAGTAATTTACATTATTTCTATAACATTTTTATAACAAAAAACGCTTGTTAAGAAAGAAATGTGCGGATCTACGATGAATGAGGGCTTCCTCTACTCTTCCTTCCTGGCCGGTCTAGAGCAATGTTTCCTGTTACACTTTTTACACTCATTGTTCTGTCCGGCTTATAAAATAAATTTCCTTATTTACTTTTATTTTTAATTTAAGACATCAGGTTAGCTACACTTAGAAACTTACTTTTCTTAGAAAATTGATTTAAGCGGTAAACAACCAGGTTATTAATGCCTAAGACTAATCCTTTTTATTATTCATTTCTATATGTCCAGTATCTTGGAAGCGATAGGGATGGGGAACCTTCCACGCGAAGCCGCCGAGCCCTCTGAAGAGACTAACATTGCCATTTAATGTAACGTTACGGTCCGCGTGAGTACTAGTTGCCTTGTCTGAGGTTGAGGAAGTTCACGGTCGGATGGGTCGTCCACATCCTCCAGGCCGGCTTCCGAGTCCCCGCAGCGCCAATAAACCACGACGGACCCAGTGACACCGGAAGACAGTAACTTACTTATGAAAGGCATCTGCTCACCTGACACATGTGTTAACTTCTCTCATGCAGATTCTACTAGTCCCCCTGACGGCTTACGTAAACACTTCTAAAAGAAACAGTAGCCAATTCTATTCTATAATATATTTTTTACACTCTGGCCGAAACCACGAACTGTTTTTAAAGTTTATCAATTTAAGAAAATAAACTAAAAGTCCCCAGCAGTAATATTCTCATTGTTTATTTGGCTTCAATAAAGAGTAATGAAAATACGAGTGAACGGCTGATTTGGTCTTACAAGTCTTAGTTAATATGATATATAAATAAACGAATCTTATGGGCGAGATGGTTAACAACACACCAAATGTCTTCACCAGAGAGCGCTTTGATATAGGAAAGAAAGGGTTGAGTATCCACTTCCTCCTGAAAGTGGACTAGCTTCGGTCCGGTTTGGCATGAAAGGATGACAACCACCTGACCTCCCACATATGCCAGGTCTCCTAAGGGAGAAAAACCCCTGCAGAAAATAACAGGTTCTTACAGGGGTTGGAAGAAGGACTGTTAAATATGCTTCTAGAAAATTTCCAAATGGGTCTTAAGAGTGTAAGTGAAATGTATATCTCTGGGATCTAGTCGGAGGCCCACGAGCACAAAAAATAACATTCCTGGCGGCTTTCAATAAATTAAAGACACACATACACTACAAATGTGTGGGATTTAGAAAAATCCTGATATTTATTTATGTATTATGATACATTCCTTATGAGAAATGTATATTTCCTCGAGTGAAATCTACATATAATACTCAATGTTATTAGAAGTAATTACTAACAATTTACTAATTACTAATTTCCTCCAAAATAAAATGGAATCTGTACAATTAGGACGAATTAATTAATTAGATTTTTGATTAATATAATTTTTTTATTAATCTAATTCTTAGATTTTTTTCAATCACCTTCGGAGTACTAAACTAAGCGATTTATTTTCTCAAGCACTCCAGTGTCTAGATGTATTCCAAGTTTATGTAAGAGATCAGCAATAATTTTTTTCACCATAAGGCTTACATTAAAAATTTTTAAAACAAATAAAACAATTAAAATTAGGTAAACGTATTGGAAAACGTTTAATTAATAGTGTTAATCATTTTGGTTTCTAAGTTAACATTTCCTATCAGTTTATTACTAAATTATTAACTGGAATTTGTTGGTTAAAAAACCTACTTGCCAATATCTCGCTTTACTCTTCCTTAAAAAGCAGTTAGAGCAACTAAAATCATTCAATCATTTTCAAAAAAACTGAACGCTTGCATCATAGTTAATCTGTCAAAGAAAGGTTCTTCAAACTTACTATACTGGTCAAGAATATCACAGTGGAATTTCAAGACATTAGATAAATAAAAACACTGTTAAACTTTTTTTCTTCAGTTTAAATTCGTGAATATTAAATAGTTCTGTTCATGTTTTAATTAGGCTGACGCCCACCCAAAGAATAATTCCTCCTATTTAACTCAATTATTAACACATTTATCAAAGATTAAAATGAATCGAATGAGAATATATAATAGTTAATTTTACGCATCTTTACTTACTTGAGAGAAGAGCGCATGCTAAGATCTTGGCATGACCGCGTCGAACGGGTCCGGAGCTCGGCTATCGAGCAACTGGTGGAGTCTGTCTGCGCAAGGCTCTCCCCACCATCGGGATCAGCTGGTTACCAAGGCCCTCTAGATCGTGGCTCTTTGTGGGGTTCCCCTGACCATTGTCCAACCTCTGAGCGGCATATCTTGGGCAACCTCTTGTAGTTTGACCCAACGCCGCTCCCCATCTGACATTACTCAGGCTGAGTGTCATTTTTTTTTTTCGCGAAACAAATTTACGAAATAAATAAAAAACTAAGATAAAGACAATTGCTTATCGTGTCCCTTGATCCCTAATTCAGCTTTCTTTTAAGCTTATTTTATAAGTTATAGTTGCGAATCCCTTTTAAATTAGTTAAAATGTATTATATTTTAAGAAACTCATAATTGCTCTTTCAAAATCAAATCTTCAGCATTCAGTCATTGGACGTAGGGCACTGTAGCCTATGGTTTAATTGACGGTGGGTGGATAGGAGATTTCGGAGAAGTGGTGTGCATTATAACCTGTATATAGAAACCTCTTTTATTATTTATTTCTTACCATATACAGCTATATAGCTCAATTGATGATGATCTTGTACCATTAACAATTAAAATAATATAAATAAAAACAATGATTTATAGTTATTAAGAAAAATATGTCCCTTTGCACATATAAAATTGTCAAAGTTTTGCCTAATATAAAGAAAGATAAACAAACACATCGTTTATACAAAATTTAGAGTTTCTTAAGCAATTTAAAAATTATATATCATTAATGAAGAAAAATAAATTTGAATTGCTATCTCTAGTTCTAAAGTCTGAGATGAACGTTAAAAATAAGTTAACTAACTAAGTTTCTCCTAGACTTGCTGGATAGAAAGAGTGGGGAATACGTTCACCTATGAAGTTACATTCGTAAATTTCTTCGTTGATAAGCGATTTTTCATTAAAAAAATCCCATAGAAAATATACATTAGACAATTGCAATTTAAAACCTATTAAATTCTATGATTGTTTTTGTAACTCGAATAATCACGAGATAATATTATAAATTATGGTCTCCCTCTGACCAAATTGATCTGCATAAATTTCACTAACACAATTTAGGATAAAATTGAATTCTTACAAAGGTTTGCAATGGAAAGCCTAATTACTAAATTCGACATTATATTCTAAAATATATTTCTTAATACGCCTTAAGAACCTCTGTTCGAGTCACTCGAGCCCGGCGTTTAGGGTTCAAATCCCGCCCTGGGCGAGACTATCTAAAATTGAAAACTTGCCCTGAGTGATGGGTAATAGGATTACTACCTGTAACTAGTCTTTCCCTCTATGGCCCATTATAGTTGAAAGGGAGGTTAAATAAATAAAATGAGTTGCCAATTAATGGAATCAGTAAATTTCATGGTATATTATTGTTTTTCAATAAAGGAAGGAGTAGCTATCCTAGTGAAACGACGACGACTACAACATTCAGAACTCTTCACTTCTACACTTTACCTGTTGCAGGCAGTCGGTACTACACTCACACTACACAATGGTATCACACTTAACATTATTGCTGCGTATCATCGGCTTGAAATCAAATCCCCTTAGTAGAACCTAAACAGTAAGGATCCTCTATGGGGCTGAAGAACCTATAATCCGAACGGAACACGACTCACAAATATCACCGCACATTTAGGCCTACAAATACAAACCCAAGATGAACCGACATGTTATCCGACACAAAACAGGTATTTACCCGCATACTAGTCACTGCTATAGTGCACAATATAACAAACCCACTTAACATGAAGACAATCACTGACATCGACTCAGACCACCTACCTGTCGTATGTAAATTTGAGTGTCTACCAGAGATTGCACCACAATTACCACTATTCATTCAGAGCAGTGTTGATTGGGCACTATTTGCACTAGCTATGATTATGTTAGACATCCCTGTATCCTATGACAGCGAAGCAGACATTGACAGAGCTACCATACTTCTCACTGATCATATATACAAATCGGTACACGACTCAACTATCCCTGAAATCCGAATCGATGGACTCTCAGTTTCTTGGACACCTAAAGACCAAGGGGTGCGGTATCTCGGAATATATCTTGACACAAGACTAAATTGGAATCCAGTTGATTAAGAATACCATACTAAAATATTAACAAGGGTTCAGTAATAGGCTTGTTTCATGTGTCGGAAAACCGCAATTATATGCTTAAATCCATTCATAACTGCAGGTCGGTACACTGAATAGTATCTCCAATAACTATTAGTCATTCAGAACAAGAATAAGTATGTCTTAAACCAACTAGGTATGGGAATATAAGTTTCTCTTTTCGTAATATGTGCGTCAATCTGTAATGAAGCACATTATCCATTATTTTGCCAATGCAAAATGACTGAGATATAAGTCTGTAGTTATTTGAATTATGTGAATCCTTTTTCATTTTTAAAATATACAAAATTTCTTTAAATCCATCCGTATAAATTTTCGATTTCTAAAATTGATTTTATATGTACAGCAAGATTTTGGGTAATTTTTCAGATACTCACATGTTTTGCCATTTATCCCCAGAGCAGAGAGAGCTAAACACTTTGAAGTACCCTATCCATGATAAATAGTTTATTATAATCCAAATATCCTCCCTTTATTTAAATAAAATAAGAAGAAGAATATTCAAATTTATGTTTTATATTTATAAAGTTTAAGTTTAGAGCTGAAAATTGAGTAATAATAGCCGGCGAGCAGTTCCGTAATTACCACATTTGAAACTCTGCTTCAACAATAGAATTAGGTTTAGAATAGTTTTCCCATACATTACTCTCACCTTTGCTCTTACATCCTTCGCTGATAAATTTTTGTTCTCATTGATAAAAAGGTTTCCCAGGATTTGCTGTTAGCAGTTATTAGTCATTTTTCTTTAATTTTTGAAATACATTAGGTTCTCAGCAGTGGGATATGTTGTAAATCTATTTAGGGCCTTCTTTTGTATTCAGTGATCTATCAGAAAGCTTCAGATCATCAAAGTATTTCTGAATAGTTCTTACTTACTAATGAAGTACAGATACAAAATAAAAAACTACATGGCACTACAAACTTGGAATCACAAAATTTTGAACAAGACATATATGACTCAAAATGGTTACATCCTGCACTTTTCCAATAAATATTGAACCTTATGATCATACTCAAGAAAACCCAAACACAATCCAAATCTTCAGAAACGGCGGTTAATTAATATCATTGACTGACTGACTGGAGAAGTAGGGGTGGCCAAAGCCTAACTCATTATAAATATCCTACTAAACACGTACAGCATTATTTCCGCAACACTTCCCATTTATATATATATATA
>KZ806976.1:105467-119422 GCA_000696205.2 Oncopeltus fasciatus
TATATTTATATACATAGAAAATTGTTTCCTACCCATCAAATCTACAAAATATTTATTTTAATGTTTATATATAGCTTAGGATGCAAAGCAAGCAGCATTTCATCACCAGGCAAATGGTTTAATTCAATTATTCATTTATTTATTTTCTCTGGTAAAATTTAACCTGATATCAATATGTGATATAGAGAAGAGACCTCTGAATAGATAAATCATTTTTGGCCAAACTATTAATTCCCTTTTAATCATAATAAAAAATAAATTACTCATTAAATTGTACCCTAATAATTTAATTTTAAATCAATTAAAAGAGTTTAGAGCCACAAAATTTCCTGGATAGTAAAACTGAAGGCCATCAACTTCGGCCTGTTCTAAGTACAATACTTCTCTATTTCATTGAAATCCATAATTCAAGCCCTCTTATGAATTTAAATTTGCTCCTGAAATATACTTCCTATCATGTAATTATTTAGCCCAATCAACATCCCTGAAATTAATTATAACATTATTTGAACCCAAGCTACATTAAAATTGAAGATCAGTACTACTTTTCAGGAACCTATATATACTCTTTAAAATTTGCCCTTACATGCCTTTAGTTAGGACATTTGATAAACTGTCTGACATAATTTACCACATAATACACAGATCGAGATATTTGTGAAAGATGCAAAAGAATACTGACAGTTCGTTCGAAAGGGACCTTTTGAAATTCACTGCTCTGCAGTATTGAATTACACTCCATCGAGGAGAGAATCAGGTTACACACTGGACATGTCGACCAAAGCTTTCCCTTTGATTAGTCACGAAATAGAATAGGAAATGGAAGTGATAAAGATGACTCGTTTATCAGTGCCTGGACTATGGCTGCATCCCTTTACAGCGAACCAAGCTTGTACCTAGGACTTTTTTTTGGTGTCCTTTATCTCGAACAGCCACTTGGTGGTTTTGCCCATTCTTTGGTTTTATTGTTGATGAATATTTTTAATTCCCAGTATTATTATCAGTAATTCTTTTAGGTTTGAGCGCTCTTGATTTTATATTGCCATGTACCTTAACCAACAAAGTTCAGATCGTTTATAGGCCTCCTGGGGCGAGTAGATCTTATCGGTGTTCGAGGAATATCTACTTCTTCATATTCAACTCAAGAAAAACTATGTAATGGTTCATCATCCGAGTTCACTTCTCCCATTATGTCTTCTTGAACCCATTGAGAGATTGCTTTTCTCCACAAATATCTCTGTGCACGATCTAGAGCACTTCCTATACTTCAAATTTGCGAAGTTTGAATGGAATACGCACTTATTTTTCGAGTAAATATAGTTCACAGGTGTCATCACTTAAACCATCCGTCATGACCTTCAATATGCACATATTTCGGCTTCATATATGACCTAATCGACGGTGAAGAAGATCACCTTTGGTGCATCACTGAAAACACTGAGTTCATTAATGGTTTGAATGGAATAATGGTAAGGAGAAGATTCCCAGTCTATTTTTCTGAAATATCGAATTTTATCTCGCATAGTCACGGTTTATACTATTTTTTTTTTTAAATTTAGTTCTCTATAGAGTCACAGACATCGAGTTTTTAAAAATAACTAACTCATCAGTCTGACTCTTCTTGCACGTCCTGAACCTTAGAAGAAATTTTGTAGCTATCCCATGCTGTTTTCGCCGAAGTGCAGGCCTCAATATAGCCGACCAGTTTATAATCCAAAACAAGAAATTCTCAAGATCGTCTTCCAGTCTTTATCTTTACCTCTCTGGTCACTACAACCCACTAATCATTCAGTAGTATTATGGCCGTAATGGGCAACTTACACGATGTATAATTGCCTCTTCTCTTGTGCTTCTTTACAAAAGACAATGTATTCGCCGCCATGCCGATACCAATTAAATATCTTCCACAGACTTTTACACTAGTCATAAACCTTAAATTATGTTTTGAATTTGATACTTGCTCTAATGAAAATAATTTGAATTATTCTTAAATAAAATACTAAAAGAAACAATAAAAATTGATTTGTTAAACGTAAAATGGAATTAAAACCCCAACCAAATCTTATATTCAAGTATTTTTAAATTGTGAATTACCAGAGTGAATAGCTTTTGATTTACACTGTTTGGCTGGTTTAGAAAAAAAATAGAAATACTAATTTCTGTTTTTAAATTAATTAATAATTGTGGGATTAATTGGCATGGCAAATGACTCTTTTGTGACAATTTAAAGTACATTAAGCAAAAGGAAAATCATGATATTTAATATAGTAGATGCCCTGGATATGTTCAAGGGGAAAAACTCGACGGCATTAGAAATAAGAAAAATTTCCTCATAAACAAGCTGATCTGATGTTAAACTTATAAAATTAATGGCAATAACATAAGATCATTTTCGGAAGTTAATTGTACACCCTCAGCTTCTGGTTCAGAATTACTGACTAAACAAACAGTTAAAATTTCTACTGCAGTTACTCTATTAGCTATGGAAATGATTTTGTTAAAAGCATTATTTCAAGTACAAATCTTATAATTAATAATTAAATCTGTCATATTATATTCATTATATATTATGAATATATACTCTTCGCCATTATCTTTCCACAAATCATTTAAAATTTAAATTTTTGGAGCTTTCAAACTGATTAAAAATAAGAATGAATATGGCTTCACTCTTAACTGTAAACAAACAAAAGATCCTCTTCCATAAATATTATAATTAAACAATATACTTAACCAGATCTGGTGTAATGAAATCATCAGAGTATAAAATTAATACTTCTAACTATAAACCAAAATATCCATGTTTGCCAGCTCCTATGTTACAGAGGTGAGTAGTCTGGAAGATAAAATTTAGGAGTAAAAAAAACCTTGTCACAGAGTAGCTGCATAACCTAAGCAGATTATTCATTTTTATTTTATTAAGGTTGGACATAAATAAGAGTAAATGATGGAATATACCTTACAAGAGGAGAGGGCACTGAGCATAAAAGGTAAGAACTCTAGGCTTTGCTCCATACTATCCTGGTAGGAGAAGTGAGGAAGCACTCAGATATCAGAGTAACACTTGTAAATATCTTCTTTAACATGCATTTTAGTAAAAATCCTAGAGAACATAAATGTTAGAAAATTATATTTTATGCTAATTATGTCATATTTATGTAACTCAAATAAAAATGCAGATATTACAATTATAAATTTGTGTCTTCTTTTAAAACCCATCTCTCCCTCATTCTATTTCAACTAAAAGTAAATTATTATGAATATTTATAATGAAAAGAGTAAATATAAAATGTAGTTTCTATGTTTAAATAATGGGAAGGCCCGCCCAAGAATAATATCGAGTATTACTAGTAGTAAATAAACAAAATTATTGCTTTTGATTGGGGACATAAATTTAAGAGTAAGTGAAAGTTAAATTAAAGAGCAAAGTATAAGCTCTGGAATTGATGGATCCATCCAGAACTTCTAAAGTTAAATAAAAATCAGAGGAGTGAAAAAATTATAGATTCATTTAGTAATAATGGTTTGGTTCTGTTGAATGGAAGGACTGGGGCAGACAGAGAGGGGGGTTCAGTAACATAACTGAACTGTTTGTTCTGTGATTGATCTCTGCTCTGTATTGTATCGCTAATTGAACTTAGTCCAGGAGTCGTTCTTTTACTTTTTAAATATGTCATTTTCATTGATGATAAAAATTTAAAAAAAAAAATCAAAATGACACGGGCAACAATTACCCCAAAGCTAAAAGGACAAATTGTGACCAAAAGAATTTCAAGAAAAAGAAGGAGCCACAAAAAACTTTAGATTTCCTTCTTAATTTTACTTTACCAATTAGTCATACATCATTTAATAATTTTAGACTCTCAATATTTTGGCAATAAATGTCATAGAGAGTGCCAAAAATAATTTGCTTGCTTGAATTAGAATACTAAATTTGAATAGAAAACTAAATAATAAATATATTTCAAGCCATTCTTTATCTGCCAATGAATTTTATAAAACCTTTTTGTATAAAAAATAATTTCTAGATTTTATAATATTAATAAGTAATTTATTTGGAGTAAGTGTTCTAAAATTTTTCTGACATTCTAAAAGTTTTGTGAGGTAATGCAAATTTACCAGTCTTATAATAATGATTCGAACACTTTTATGAATTATTTAATCCCAGTCTTTAACCTACCTTTATAAATTTGGTCAGTCCATTTTGACTTAAATAATTTATAATATATAATATTGCTGTTAATTTAATTTATATGAAGCCTTGGATAATAAATTTAAACTGGGAAAATTTATATTAACTTTGAAGAAGTTTTTAGATTATAAAGCTACTGGTTCACACAGAATACTTTACAATTTCCTCAAAAAAAGTCCTCAAAACTTTTTTGGAAATGGTTCTAAATTTCTATAGTTATATTTTGAAATTAGCTAATGTTCCTAATAGCTGGAAAAATTTGATAATTTTTCTATTGTTGAAAAAAGGTGACAAAAACAATGTGGAAAATTAAAGGGGGATATCATGTTTGATTTAATGTCTAAATTATTTACTGGGCTTTTATTCTTGAGGCTGGAAACAGTCATATTATTTTTAAAGAATTTAGAGTAGATTTAGAAAAGGTACAGATCTTTTGATAATATAAATATAATCTGTTAATAATTATTTAAAATTATTAACTTCAAAAAAGAGGGAATCATCGGGTTTTTTTTCATTCTTCATTGATTTTCACTTAATATTTGACATATCAGATATAAAGACATTATTCTGTAAATTATACTATTTAGGTATTTCTAAAAAATGTATTGTGGATATACAAGGCCTCGACAAAAGTATGAAATTGAGATTATATGTAGCAACTATTTGACTAAAGAAATAGGGAAATAATATGGTCCTGAGACAGAATAACATTTAACTTCATATCTTCATTTCTTGTTTATTAATGATTTGACTGAGTTTGTTGTGGGGGGGGGAGTAATAATTGAGCAACTAAAAATTCCTAGTCTCTTATATGTATATGATATTGTGCTATTAGAAACTAATCGTCTTACTCTACAAGTTATAATAAATAAATTATATCAATACTACTTTAGAATTTAGCAATTAATTTTGAAGTAATTTGTTATTTATTATTTTTTTTAAATATTTAATTATTTTTGTTCAATAGTTTTCAACTTAGAATAAATCCTTCCTCAATTTGGCTATTTAGTTTAGGAAAGTTTTGATTATTTAATAGTTGCTTTGATATTGAATACAACTATGATTTGACCTGGGAGAAGGATAACCTTGAATTGTGTGTTATTGCCCATTGTTCTTACAAAAAAATTAAAATTTACTAAAATTGAATGAACTATTTGACCAACCAGTTTTTAAATTTTCAAATACTTTTGGCAAAATCAGACACTCTCAAGTTTTCAAAGTGTCCTCTCAAAGTTTTCAGGTGTGTAACCTTAGTATAAAATAGGCATATAGAGCAGAGATAAAAGTGAAGACAATGTGAAAAAATTATTAACTAAATTCTTACTAATGTCAACTATTCTAACTGTAGCCACTCAAGTTTTCAGAATAACCGTAGTAAATATAACAATAGGCATAGACAGATGAAAAAAATTACATTCCTATACCTCTACAGGAAAAATCAAAAGTTATAAACAAGTCGAGATAGTGCATCTGCCTTAGGAATGTGACTACCTTTCTTACGAACTTTTTGGTAATCACAAAATGACAGATTAATTATCCAATTATCAAGTTGTAAATGCAATATTGCAGGAATTTTTGATCTTGGAAAGAAGAGAGAGCTCAAGGACTGGTGATCTGAGGGAAAAGTAATTTACCCCAAAAATATTTTGAAATTTAGATAAATAATAAATGATAAAGAGGAAATCTATGTGTAACTGTCTATAGTTATTCCCATTTAGCCATATAGAATTAGCAGATTCAAAAGCAAAGAAACCCTCATGACCATCAATTACATGATTTAGAACTGGACCAAGTATTTACTCACTGAAATCAACAATTAGCAATAATGGTTTAGAAGGAAAGAAAAAAACCAAGAGTGCCATTTCAGAAAGAAGCTATTTGTTTTGTTTTTGGTTTTTTTTAAAAGCCTCTACACAATCAGACACCCATGACCAGGGCTCTCTGTTTTCAATAAGTTGTACAAGGGTTCCAGTAAGGTAGGAATGATAGAAGTAAAATTCCTGTAAAAATTTAGCGAGGACAAATATTACTTTAACTAGATAACATTACTTGGTGAAAGTGTATTCATTATTTTATTCTCCTCGGACCGAGAGGGGCTTTTACCTTTCAAAGACAAAACATAACCCAAAAACAATTTCACTAACAAATAACTCACCTTTTTGCAGTTAAATTTAACATTGTAATAATTTAAAAATTCCATTGCTTCAAACAAAACCTTAGTACTAGACTGATAGCTCACTCCCCTGATCAAAATATTTTTATAACAAATGAAATAAGATAATAATAATAATAATAGAAGTAACTGTTTGTCTTGTTCAATAATCTGTGTATAATGGTTTCATTTTATAGATGAAAGAAGAGTTTCTTCTTTTAGGCTTCATCTAGTAAATTTCCAAACTTGCAGGATGAAGCCTAAAACCCAATAAATTCAGCTACAGTTTCTTGAGTTTGTAAATCTTTCGGAAATTGTACATGTTTAGACACTATATATGTTTCACAAAAAAAATCTTGATATATTAGTCACATGAAGATTGAGTTCATTTTGAATTTAAGCTTATTTTAAGACTTTATATTTCACAGGTCCAAAAACAAAAGTTGATTTATCCTGTCTTTACCGAGCACATTCATCACATCAAAATACAATAAGAACCTGTTTAGAAAAAATTCTTATGGTTCAACAACTGGTTCAGAGCTGAGCATCATAATAAAATTATTTACAAATGATATATTTTCTACTTGTATTTCTAGATTAACTAACTTGATTTCCTCATTCATTACATAACTGTACTCCATATCTTGTGATATTCAAAGCAATGTAACTACCATTGACTGGGGTACAAAAAACCCCATGGCAGTACATTACCATTTCCCAATGTTTCTTTCAATGGGATCTCATCCTTACTACCAGAATGTGTTGAGTAACAGGTCCACGAAAAAGATTACTTCTTCTCCATGATTCAATGAGATGTATTTGGATAACAACATACATCCTTAACATCAACGGGGAGGGCCCAACATCTTGTGAACTCAACATCGATAGCCATCCCTATGAATGCCATTAAATGGAAAAGGGACAGGAAAAACAACTTCAGGTCTAATTCTAAAATCCTATTTTAAATTTTTCTTTTTTAAAACAACCTACCGATTTTTTTTTTTTTTTTTTTTTTTTCTAAATTGAGCCTAGTTATTGAATATTTAATTTATCATTTTTTCTGTTTTCTATACAATTAAAATTTTCTTTATTTTTTTGTTTTATTTTATTAAGATTTTGTTAAAATCTGTTTAGCTTTGTTGAATGTTAAACATTTTGACAAAGTAATTAATAAATTATGTTATTTTTCTTTTGATATCTTGAAATAAAGTAGCCTGTATAGTAGTGTGGATGACTGTACATATATTTCTAAGAAAATTTATATCAGAATTCATTATTATGATATGATAGTCAAACCTAAATATTATTTTCATGTCTTTTTCTTTTTCTTTTTCCATAGTAAATTTTATTTTAACTTTATATGAATTCAGATAATTCAATTTTTAATATTTTAAAATATTTTGTAAGTTATTTAATGAGCATGGTACTTAATTAATGAAGTGAATATTATTTTAGTATACTTTTTGCCATAATGTTATTAACATCTGATGTTTTATATGGTTTAAATTCAAATCTATTTTTTAAATTATGATTTATTTATTTATTTATTATTATTGAAATTCATATCAGTTTAGTATAATACAGATAAACATAAAGGTAAATATAAAAGTATTAATATTACAAAATATAAAAAGTTTAATTGCTGAATATAATACTACTATTTCTCAAATACTGTTATGTCTGTAATTAATAACTATTCCTATTCCAATGGCTAATGACATTTTTTTTTAATTCATAAATATACTTCAGAAATGAGAGAATTTATATTATTCGACCAGGTGCCTCCAAGATCCTGGAAAGAGCATATACAAAAAGTACAGAACTTGAGAGAAATTACTTTTATTTTGAGAAGATGTAAAAATTAAAGGACATACAAAAACTATTAAGCCATCAATTTTCCTCATCCTTGAGTTTGTCTAAAATTATTGTATCTAATATCAATTAAGAGATGTAACTAAAAGATCTCAAAATCCTCAACAGATGACTTTGATAGATCAAAGTTGAGAGGCCCTATATAAAAAAAGAGGTACTCCAGTGCCATAATTACCCACAATTTGGTCATACCAAAGCCAGCTGCAATTATAACTCGCAGTGCATAAAATGTGGCGGGCCTTATCACACCAGTACTTGCCAAAAAATAGGGGAGGAACCTGCTACTTGCGCCCACTGCTCTTAGTTACTGTAGGAGTTACTGTGTAGTTACTCATAGTTACTTTTTTTTTTTTTTTTTTTTTTTTTTTTTTTTTTTTTTTTTTTTTTTTTTTTTTTTTTTTNTAGGTTTTTTTTTTTTTTTTTTTTCTTTTTTTTTTAATCTCCTTGATCTTTTCTTATCTACACATAAATATATTTATTTACGCACTCATATCACTACTGACCAACCTGGTCATCAAAATGACCCTACAAACTCCCACACCATGATTCCCCAATCCAAGAATTCATATACTATCCTCCTATGGAACGCTAACGGCATTCGGACGCACACTGACGAACTCCAACTAGTACTCGATAACAAAAACGTAGACGTAGTATTACCGACAGAAACACGACTAACTAAACGAAATAACCTAAAAATTGCTGGCTACCACACTTATAGGACAAACCATCCTGACGAACGACCTCATGGTGGAACTGCACTTCTTATTAAAAAAATCCTATACCTCTCATATCCTACCCTCCACTTTCACTGAGTCCCTTCAATCAACATCAGTGTCTATTTCCACACCCTCTCATCCAATCACACTTTCAGCAGTGTATTGCCCTCAAAATAAACTACATCAGAATTTTTCACTTTCCTCAAAGACCTGGGTCCCCGTTTCCTTGCCGGTGGAGACTATAATGCGAAACACTTGCAATGGGGATCGAGAACGACCAACTCCCGTGGCCGTGCTCTGTATAATGCGATATCATCCCAAAACCTCAGCACAATTAGTCCTTCCTCTCCCACTTATTGGCCCTCTGAGGTGTACCGCCTTCCTGATATCCTAGACTTCTTCATTTGCAAAAATCTTTCTCCTCTTCATCATTCCGCTTCGAACTTAAACGAGCTCTCCTCTGACCACAACCGGTTTTCCTAACGTTATCCCTGATTCCTGTTCCAAAACAATTGCCCCCTCCCTCATTAATGTCCCAGTCGACTGGGCCTTGTTTAGAACTCTCATAGAAGAGTCACTTGACTTCGGAATTTCTCTGAGAACCTCAGATAATCTAGATGACGCTGTACATTCCTTTAGCACAAACTTACAGCAATGCATGTATATGGTTAGTTCAAACCAAAATTTAACAAATACTCTTCTGAGTCCCAAAAAACACTCCCAGATTCGCTTAAAAAAAGCTCATAATAGCGAAACGCCGCTCAGAGCATGGTTCCAAAAATATAGACACCCCTCAGACCGAAAAGACTTCAACCATCTTTTCAGACTCGTAAAACAGAAATTAGGCGTTTTACGAAATGAGGCCTTTAATGCCTATCTGTCTAACCTCTCAGCAGGAGACAATTCCCTTTGGATTGCTACTCAGAGAATCCTTAAGAGCCATGAAGCGTCCACTCCCTTGCGTCGAGAAGATGGTTCTTGGGCGTCTTCTGACAAAGACAAGGCCAAAATAATTGCCCAGCGCATCAAGCAAACATATATTCCTCATACAGATCCCTTAGACCTGCCCAATGCCGCGGAAACTGAGGTGTTCCTGAACATGCCATTACCTATGTCCTTGCCACTCATGGTAGTAACACCTTCCGAGGTCAAGTATATAATCTCTTATCTGCCTAAGCGCAAATCACCCGGATATGATTTAATCACTGGCCAAATTCTACGTAATCTTCCCAAAAAGGCAATGGTATTCTTCGCCTACATTTATAATTGCATATTCAGAACTACCCACTTCTCTCTCCTCTGGAAATATTCTGATATAATACTATTTCCTAAACCTGGAAAATCACCATATAACCCCTTAACCTATCGTCCTATAAATCTTCTTCCTGCGCTCTCAAAGGTTTTCGAAAAAATATTATTAAAACGAATGATGCTTTCTATTGAACCCTTCAATATTCTCCCAAATCATCAGTTCGGCTTCAGAAGTAAGCATTCTACTGTCCAGCAAGCTTTTCGCATCATAGACTACATTTCCTCTTCCCTTGAGCGCAAAAAAGTACTGTCCAGGAGCTTTTTTGGGTGTTTCCCAAGCATTTGATAGAGTCTGGCACAGTGGTCTTCTGTTTAAACTGAAATCCATACTTCCTAGTAACACTTACCTTATCCTTAAGTCTTACTTATCCAACCGTTTCTTTAGGATTCGGCAAGGATTAGATTACTCCGATTTCTACTAAGTAGAAGCGGGAGTTCCTCAAGGTAGTGTGCTTGGACCTATCCTATTTATCCTATACACTGCTGACATCCCTACCCATCCAAGTACCCTCTTAGCTCTATTTGCGGACGACAAAGCTATCCGATCCTCCCATCCCGATCCTAAAACTGTTACTAAAAACTACAATATCACCTCGAAAAAATCAAACAATGGTGTGGCAAATGAAGAATAAAAATCAATGAAGAAAAATGCGTTCAAGTTAGGAAGAAAGACTTCCCTGAAATTGTGAAATTTAGCAATATTCCTTTACCACATTCAAATTCCGTTCGTTACCTTGGGTTCCATCTTGACTCACGACTTACATGGAGAGAACATATTAAAATTAAAAGACAAGAACTAAATCGGCAATATGGACTTTTATACAGACTTATGAATAAGAAATCCAATCTTATGACTGAATACAAACTGACGCTCTACAAAACCTTATTACGACCAATCTGGACTTACGGAGTAGAAATCTGGGGTGCCGCCAAGCCTTCCAACATCCAAAGAATCCAGTCCTTTCAATCAAAAATCCTGAGAATAGTTGCAAATGCTCCCTATTACGTATCCAATTCTTCCCTCCACCACGATCTTAATATTCCTTTTGTTCAAGACCTCATTTCTTCCCGCTTCACCCTTTACCACAGTAAACTGCCATACCATCCTAATCCACTAGCACAGACCATGTCTTCCAACTCCAACCCCCACAACCCTCCCCGTCGACTCAAATGAAGTCCTGGGGACATAATCTGTAATTAATTTGAGAGTGGTGTCATTGGTCACCTTCTCTCCTCATGTGATTGACATTAAATGTCATGTTTTTTCAATTCATTGTGGTGATCAAATTACAAAATGTTTCTATTTAACAGAATGTTATAAATAAAGAGAATTTTTAGTGCAAGGGAACAGAATAAAAAATCTAACTGTCCCAGCCAGGATTCGAACCCGGATCCCCTGCTATCCGGGCCGGTGCATTAGCCACTTATGCTACCGGAACAGGTCAATAAATAAATAAAAGTTTAATAATAATATATAAAAAAAATAAGCGTTTTAATTTGAAATATTACCTACAAAGTTTTTGTAATAAAATAATAAAGATACCAAAATTATAAATAATCTGAATGTCCAAGCCAGGACTCGCACCTGGATCTCCTATTATCCGGGCCGGTGCATTTACCATTTATGCTACCAGGACAAGTCTGATAAGTTATTAAATTCCCCCGCACTAGTGTCGAGAGTCTAACCTCTGAGGCAAACGAATATATCGTCTTATGCTCGGAGGAGCTGACATTGTCAAGCCGTTTTAATGACTCTCGTTATTTACTTTTAAATTTTAATTTTATAAATGTTTTTGTGGTATTTAATCCCAAGTAAATTTTAACAATTTTTAGTGCAAGGGAACAAAATAATAATAAAATAATTTTGTTCCCTTGCACTAATAATTGTTAAAATTTACGTGGGATTAAATACCACAAAAAAAATTTACAAAATGATAAATTTTTGTCTTCTTTTAAATTCCTTCAATCAAATTCTAATTTTCTTATAAAATAATCCTTTGTTCACTCCCATTTATGACTATCGTAATGAAATATGGGAAATGTGCTTAGCTAATCGTAGCTCCTGGGTGACTGTATTTTTAGTTTATTCAAATTCAATTTATTTAATAAAATTAATATTATCTAATAACAATTTTAGTTAAAGGCTTTTACTGTCGAAGTAATTCTACCTTTCTACCCTCACACATTAGTTCCAAGTCTTCCGATGCTCCTCAGACAATTGTATTTCACATAGCGAGGCTACAGGATTCTCCGAGACCAAGTTGGAGGACCGAGTCAAGTATCCCTAGCTATGAAGGTGGGATTAGTGGCCAAATTGCGGAGGTAGGGGGGTGACGCAAAACTCCCGCCCCCGCCACGTGGGAGGGCTTTCATTGATCACTGCGCCACCTGCCTCGCCATCAATGAAGCTAGTACGTCGGGCCGTTTCCCGATCTTTGAGTTTCCAAAACTCTTTATAAAATGAATACGGTACCTGAAAATGTAATGCTGAATAAAATGTATATTTTATCATTCAATTTATAACAAAAATCCCTCACGCAGGAGCTGCGTAATCCAAGCTGATTTCCCACATTTCATTATTATATATGGCTGTAAACAAAAATAAATGAAAAAAAGTGATAACAGCCGGAGAGAACATGAGTATAAGATAATGACACACCTGTGTACGTGTGTCATACTTCATATAAACGCCGGTTATGCCTCACCGGTTACTTCATTTGTAAAGCTCCTCGGAGCTCAACGTCCGAAGATGTATTCTCACCATAACCCGCACATACCTACGGGTAAAAGGGTCGCTATAGGTGGTGTACCAATTACACTCACACCACCATAGCTCACGGACTGCTATTTCATAGCAAATTGTTACTATAACTTTTACTAATAAATGAGGCAAAAGTAAAAGTAAAAAAAAAAAAAAAAGTATAAGAGGTATGACCACTAGACATTAATCTTGACTAACTGAGAAGAAAAAGTGGGGGGAAGCGCTCACCCATCTAAGTTACATTCGTAAATTAATTTCTTAGAAAAAGTTTTTCTTAAAATTGTATTCTACTTAAACGCTAGAATTGGCCTTGTACAGCTATTATGATATTTGAACTTTATCGTATCTCAATGAACAAGAAAATACTGCGATCATAAATTTTGGTTACCCTCTGATCCCCTCCTCCCATTTTTCAAGTCTGATTTCAACAAAAATCAATTCTTCCAAGGTTTATCTATGAAAGTTCTGAATACCGAATTTGATTTCCATTCTTTAAAAATGACGGGACTCACCCTACACTTGAAATTACATTCTAAAATATCTTTTAACAACATGCATTTATTAAAAATGTTACAGCTTAACCTGCTACAGTTACAGTATATATTATAAAATTATATTTAACAACTATTTTGTTTCATATTAATAATAATTCATTAATAATAATGAAGATATTAGGTTTTTAAATTTTAGTATTTTTCTAAATATCTCCGCTCCATCGATCGATTTGAGCCAGTAACTCATCCAACTGTCAGTAATACGAAGCTTAAATAATGAATATGGTTTCATGCTAGAAAAAAAAAAAAAATTTAAATATGGGCAATCGGTTATATGTACTAACGAGCATGCTTGATTCCCCCCGTCACTCTCTCTCTCTCTTTCTCTCTCTCTCTCTCTTTCTCTCTCTCTCTCTCTCTCTCTCTCTCTCTCTCTCTCTCTCTCTCTCTCTAT
>KZ806976.1:119561-133866 GCA_000696205.2 Oncopeltus fasciatus
GCTGAAGAGTTTGCTTTGGTCATATATATATATAAAGTTCATTTTATTAATTTAGGCCTACTAGTTTCTCATTATTTTGACCATTCTTTACAATTTTGCGATTAGAGAGAGGAGCTCAAACCTCTAAGTTCATTAATATTTTTCTTTTCCAATCTTAGCATTGAAAAAAAAAATTATTTTGTTAGTAGTAACAGTAGTTCTTTATGCGTACCATATTTTAATAATTTTCTTATATTATCCCCTAAAGTATTGGCATGATTCGGTTATTTGTAACAGGAGTTTGTCACCTCTAGGTTACCTTACATCTTTCTTTGTCATTATTCGTACTCGAGCTTGCCTCCTCTCGGTTACTGTTCAAGAGCCGCTCCTCTTTCTCACTTTTTGTATTTGTACTGCTCAATGATATTAATTTCGACTTTCCAGGTTTTATATTCATATTTAAAGTAATTAAATATTTTATATGGGTGTAATTGTTTTCCCTGAATCTCTGGCAACAATCAAACCTATATTATATAAATTGATATAGTCTGAGGAAACAGGTAATGAGAGGAGTAGATCAGTGAGGAAGGGACCAATTGAAGGCAAAACACTACTTATAAGAGGAAATAATATTTTCTTATCATATTTTCGAAGAAAACGTTTCTCAATTCATCTAGGCCTGCCTAGAACCTTCTATACAGTTATAAAAGCTGCTCGCCAGCAGCCATCGAGTTAGTGTCAGCGTCAGATCGTGCGTTTCAGAGCATCGGGCTTGTCGTGGCCCTTGCCGGTGACAGTGAAATGATAAGTGATAGTAATTAGTAAGTGCAGACAATTAAGCAAGTTGTTCTGAGGCCTCTTTGAAAATAAGCACTTTTAATATATTTGTATGTATTTGTTAATTAAGTAGTAAGTAATTTATCTTTTCTATTTATTTATTGTCAGTATGAGGAGAACAGCCTGTAAATCTGTTACACCCTATGTTTTTGCATGACAGGCTATCAGTTGTACTTCTGCTTAAGCCATAAACCTAAGCTTCTAAAACGAGCAGATGAGGGCATAGAAAGTATTATCACTAAGACTTGTTGGAGTCCATCCTGGGAGGTTTTGGGGGCGGTCAATCTACGTAGTTCCTAAATTTGTATCACTCATAGAAACGTTCTTGAACCCCAATAAAGCAATTGTGCATCTTATATGTTCTATAAATACTATCCATAAACCAAAACGAAAATGGTATCAAGTTTTCAGTTTATTCTTTTGTAAACTCACAAGCAATTCATGAATTAGTTTCACAAGTAACATAAAGTAGCTCAAATATCGAATTAAGTTTCTACATATTGAACAAACAGAGAGCTCTCAACCTTTTACTTTTATTTCAAAAATTATATATAAATTTATTTTATTCCTGTTATATTAAATCTTGTTGTTAATTATAAATTGTTTTCATTTCACAATTTCAACATTTGGCCATACAATTTATTGGAATTTACATGATTTTGTAACAACAATTACCATATGATCCATAATATTTACTAAAATAGACCTCTTGAATTATTTTGCTTCATTTAAATGTTAACCTTGATAGTCTAATTTTTTACTTACTAACTTTTTTTCATTTTGTGTTAAAACTTCACAGGTCGAGCTAATTTGGGATAAGCTGAAAATTTAGGCTTTGCCTTAAGGCACTCATCCATACACATGCACATACATATATGATCTTAGTGACTTTTGTCTTCAGTTGTTTACATGAAGAACTGTTGGAAAGCTCTTTGGTTCGAGTGAGCTGGATAGCTAAAATTCCTCAGGAGTCAGGGGAAAGAGTTGCGATTGGAGTGGGTCCCTTACCTGGTCTACAGCTAACTGGTCGAGACTGGCTTGCTCTGGATAAAGGAAGCTGTCTTCTAGTTCCGTATCACTTTCTGCTTATCCTGCTGCAATCAGTCGCCTGATCCAATTTATTTACCTCAATCTAATGAGAGTCATATGCTTTCAGTTTATATTCATCTATTCGATTAATATGAATACAAATAAAATTCTGAAGCAAACGTTATATATTATTTATTTATTATTTTTTATACTATAACATAGTATAAAATTATTGTTTAGCACTTAAGACGATAGGAAAACTTTTTATTTAATTTTGCTAACATCTCATCCCCTATTCCCAATTTTACCTTTGAAATATGAATTAAAACATATGTTAGTATTTATAAACAAAATTATGATGTAGATATTATTTTAATAGTGGCAATCAACCAGATACTTATACTTTTCAATTTTTATTTTTTTAACTTGAAAAAATGAATAGATGATGTTCAATTATTACATATTAAGTTTTTACTAAATTTTTTTAACTTCTTCACCCTCAAGATCAAATATTACTGTTGAAATCCAATTTTCGTTATTATAAACCAGAATCTTTATATAAAGATAAATGTTGTTTTCAGAAAAGAATCTCAGAAAATTTCAAAGGTGCCAGTAATTTTAGTTCATATCATCCACTTTTTTATGTCCGCTCACAAATATTTTCCTCAAAAAATTATCAAGAAAAATATTAAATGAATTTAAAAGCACAATTGGTTACCATTAACAATCGTCTCGTCACAGATCGATTTCTTACAATGGGAAGTCTATGGGGCTTATAAAATTGTTTCTTCACATTGAATTGCATTGAAATTGGACTACAAGTGGTTTTCCCACTTCAAAAAAGAAAATTAGGTAATCCCCTTATGAAGATGAGTTTATCCAGCTTTGTATATACACCCATCCTTTGTAAATATATACAAAAGTTTCTATGTATAACGACTTAATAAACATAAAAGTTGCTTAGTTTTCATTTATGGTTAAATTATAAGCTTTGATTAATTAAGGCCCATAATAAATTATGAGCGGGTAAATTAAGGCCCATCACATTGATTCTTATAAAACAATTATAGATCTAAGACAAGAAAACGTATCATAACTAGTTCATTGTTAAGCTGAAGAGTTTGCTTTGGTCACAAAATAATAGTTTTATAAACGAAGCAAAACATAAACCTCAAATCAATCATAGAAGAGATAATAGGATGCTACTCTTATAAAATAAAAAATCTGGTGTGCCCGCTATGTTGCTTTACCATAAGTCATAAGTTCAGACTGAACAAAAATTCATTTAAAATGTGTTATTTACAGTTCAATATAAAATATTTACCTTAATTCATCTATTGCCGGTGTAAATCTATTTATGGCTACGTCTGAAGTACATCTTCCCAAATTTTATTTTAATAAAGTTATTATAGCAGAATTATATTACCGAAAGTTCCTAATATCCGAATCCTCCAAAAAAAAAAGTCATTCTATTATCATTAGTATTATCCTTATAATATCTGACAAAGCTTAGGTTTTGAATTTAATTTGATTTGTTAAACGGTGTGCCTGTAGAGTGTGCCCTTCCCTTGCCTGCATTTTCTTGTAGGCGCATTATAGTGTTTACAACATTTAACATGAGGAAATATCATTCGGCATTTAAGCTAAGTTTTGCAAAGTGTTGAAGCATTAAATTGTGGTTTTTTTTTTTTTTTTTTTTTTTTTTTTTTTTTTTTTCCAAACCGCTGAATGAATTCTCTTTCGGCGGAAACCCGGTGAGAGGGAGAAGGCTGACCTGTCACTGTCTCCCTTATTATATCTTATGGCAAAAATGTGTGTAATACAGCAGGAGGGAAATTTTCTACAATAGGACGAAATCATTTCAGAGAAGAAATTTAAGAATGTATCGCTTCCCCCACACTTTCTTCAACAGAGCAAGGTTTAGTGGGCATATCTTTTATATCCATATGTAACAATGAAACATGCGAAATACATTTTTTTATATATTTAAGTATATTTTCAATGATTATATTCTTAAATGTTATTACAAACTACACTTCTAGAGAAAGAAGAATGTAAATTTACTGATGTACGAGGGCTTTTCACAATCTTCCATCTCAGCTAAGTAAAAGCAAAGTTAGAAGTTATACACTTTACGGACACATTGTTCTCTTCGGTTTTAGTTTTTTACTCGTAAATCGAAGAATTTTTTTTTTTTTTTTTTTTTCTCCCACTCGACATTTTATGTAATATCCCACTTTTACTAGCCTTATTTTTCTCAATAAAGAACTTGGCCTTTTTTCTCATCATCTAATCAACTAATATATATATATATATATATATTGTCTGTATCTAGTGTCCGCAAAGTTTTTAAACTATAGAATTTTTAAAATATAGAAACCATTATTCAGGCTTCTTATAGCAAACCCTTAACATTAATCAATTGATTTTTTTTTCTCCATTTATTCCTGTAGACTGTTACGATGTTGATATGATTACTAAAACTATGATTGTTACGATGATTGATGTTGTATGTTGCTTTAACACTTCAAACGCTCAGAGTTCGATTACTGCATTTGAGACGGCCAAATTTGTGGAGTAATTGAAATGGCGCACTGCTCGAGGCTAGTTTTTGAACTCGAACTACTTTTTTTTTTTTTTTTACTTCTGCCTCGTTTATTAACTCGAACTACTGTAGATCTTATTCTATATATAACCCTCATAAAGTTGATTTTCCCAGCCAAATATGATTATGAATGTAGAATTATACAAAGTTCAATATGCTCAATGACAAGTGGAAATCGCTCTTTTCGAATAGCATAGGGGAGCAATCCCAACATCCGTTATACTTGGTTAATATATAGTTAAAATACTATATTAAAACAATTAGAATGAATTTTAGTTTATTTCGTCGTAATCACTCAAAACATATTTACTGTATCATTTTAGTAATAAGTAAATAAAAATTAAGTCATATTACCGTTAGATACTTTGTTTGACGAGGTCAATAACACAAAAATCCCTTGGAATTATGAATTCAATCTTTGACAGATTTTATGACTATTAGTCAAGTCAGTAAATCTCCTTACTTTGACACAAGAAGAAAACGATATAAATTATTCTGCAATCATTTATTTTCAAAATTTAGTTTAATATGCATTTTTAATTTAATTTGCAGAATATTAACCTAAATTATTGAATTTATATGAATTTGAAATGAGTGTGTAAAAGTTAGGTGCGATTGATGGTGATAAGAGAAATACTAAGAGAACAACAATTTTTCTAATTAAGAATAAAAAATAAAAAAATAAAATAGAAAACAAAATTTGAAAAAGTACATAACTACTGAACATTTCTCAACAAATTTTCAACAAAACGCCCATTGTCACTCACTTTATTTTATCCAGAAATAGCCAACTAAATTCCATTGAGGACACTAACATGAAGAACAAAATTTAAAATACCAAATTTCATAGATATACCCCCACAACAAATTGTTCAATGAAAACGTTCCTCCTTCTTGACGGAGTCACCATCGACCTGCGGTCGTACTTTTTTTCATCTATGTATTATGTCGATTATTGATTGAAAGTAATCATAGTTTTAGCATTTTTATGCATTTTTTTTTTTTTTTTTTTTTTTTATGGAATAAAGCTTAATAATAAAAATAGTAAATAGTAAAAACCCAAAACAACATTAGAGAAATTTACCTTTACACAGATCTTTTTTTCACATATTTTTATGCCTGTTTTCATTCGAAATGGACAATTATAGCGTAAATATTGAATAATGTAGGACGGAGTATAAAACCTTGGGGAATTCAGCTCAGCAAGTTCTTCGAAAGCTGAGGCTTGTGTTAATTCGTACCTGGAATGTTTCGTTTATAATGGAAGAAGTCAATATCATTTGTAAATAATCTCCATATTTTTTTTTCTCTTTTCTGTGTCCTTTCAGTTTCCTTTCTACTTATTTAAAAATTTTAGTATAAACTTATATATTTATTTAAACTTTAATTTAGGAATTTATTCTCTATGGCTAAGTAACTTACCGATTCACTGATCGACATTAACAACATGACTATAATCTATAACTAATGAAGATTACGATCATATTGTCAAATATATGGTAGTAATCTGGAAGACGTAACTTATTTCATCGAAGCATAAATGCTGTATTCTGAAGGCTTTGCACAGTTCAATACAAGACCATTTTATGGAGAAAATTGATTGAGGAACTAAGTAAAATAACTAAGTTTGGAGCTTTGGTCTTCTCTTTAATTAAAAAGAAATTAACTACCACATTAAATTATACTTACACAAAGAACTTGGCAATATCTCATCCCATATGACCCACACAAATCCAGTTAGTATAGGTTCTACCGACAATATAGTTACATAAAATCTACAATAATAATAGATATCAAGGATATTGAACTGGGAATCAAGGGATGAAAATGAACCTCGAAATCACCAAAATAGTTTCGCACTTCGACAGTTTAATCGGTTTACCCTGCAGGACAATTTAACTACTACAAGCATCCCAAGACAGCTTTACTGACACTCACAATTTCCTGTTGAAAATTTCACCCACTTAACAAGCAACAGATCTGTAATTAGAATATATAACTCCGAACAATACAAACAAACTTTGTGTTATCGACGGCATCGACATAAATAAGAAAACTTCTTCAGAGGAAACACCTAACATCGCAGACGTGACTTAAAAAACACTAAAGACTGCGTTCTCATACTAACTCCCCCCCCCCCCTTACCACACATAGAATACCCACAACTAGAAAACCATAAATAATAAATTAATTAGAAGCCAATGCACAACTCTTTTTGATAAACTGGACCATGTTTAAGAATTATGGGAAGCCAGAATTCTTAAAAATGGTCCTATGAAGATAAGACATTATTTTTAAAAACAGAATTCCCATTTCTTAGACTTCTGTCATATCCGCTGACGGTCTTGGGCCAAAGACTGAAAAAAAAATTAAAGATATGGACTTTTACCATTCTAAAACCGATAAGACCATAAAGTCTATTTCTAAATCCTTTGGAATATTATAAAAAATTGATTAAAAGCTTAAAATGTATCCTAATTATTTTTATTTCTGTGGCTGATGGCTTTCCAATTTCCAACTTTGAAGCTTTATTTATTCTCATTATATTTATCGTTTATTTTTATATTTATTCTACCTCATTCTTGACCTCCTTTGGGTTGTATTCCGATCCATGTTCATTGTTATGAGTAAGGACCTAAAAGATTAATAGGATTCCTTCTTGCTACATCTTCTTCCCTCGTAACTTCTTTGCTTTCATCTCGTCCGCAATTGTCCCCTTAGATTCTTTAAAAGTTTATATTATGTCATCCACCTTTCTCATACTAAGTCCTCGTCCAGCTTGGGACCCCTTATCGTATGAAGAACTTAGCACTAAAGTCTTTCAATTTTGCACTCCAATGTGTTTGTTGGGGTCTATGATTCACAGCCAAAATTTAATATTGACTTTATGATTACATTGCATACCATAGAAGAAGAAGAAGAAATATATTTTTATTCTTGCCCAAAAACAATTGTTTTTTACACAAGATGGAAGATATGGTATATATACAATAAATACTATTGCATACCATAAGATTATGCCCTTTGGAGATCTCTTTCGTCTTTAGATTGTGGGCGACTGGCAAGAAGGCTGGACTTCTGCTGGCGGTTCTTTGATTGACATATTTATTTATTTTTTCTTCCATATTTAGTTCATGCAAAAACCTGCATATTAAGTTTATGGAACATTATAAGTGTGAAATGTAAGTTTCTAACACTTTTGCTTTAAAATATATTTACAAAAACGCTATTTAAGAAAGAAGTGTACGAATGTTCTCATTGTTCTCTCCGGTTTCAAAATTAAATTTCTTATTTGCTCTTATTTTATCTGTATTTAATAAACATGAGAAATCTGCTCATAAGGGGCGGCCCTTTTTTTTTTTTTTAACGCTAATAGTGACGTAGATATTAAGATTTTAAAATTTGATAATTCTTAGAGCCCTCCCTTGACAGATTTAGCCACTAAAAATCTCATCCATTATCAGTTTATCATCGGTTTTCAAAAATAAATTTCAATACTGCATTTCACCTTAAAATTATACACTGCCGGACAAAATTAAAGGATCACTTACAAATATTTATATTATTATTACATAAAAGATAAAAATAGAAATTCCATTGCCCCAGACTGGACTTTGTGTTGTATCTTATCCAGTTAATCCTGTACCTGTTCATATTCCCACCCGTTTATGGAGAAAAGGGTCAGTTAATCCACTTCTTTTCTTCCTTCCTATCAGTAAATGGTTAGTTGTTAGCAAAGATTCATCTTATTGAAGATTTTCTAACATTTAAGAGATTTTAGTTTTTACTTGTGAGTTTAGTAAGAACGTTGTGATGGCCAACAGAAGAGCATTGATCGAAGAGGAATCAATTCGTGCTGTTGCTTTGAGTGAAGAAGGGTTTTCTCAAAGGCATATTGCGCAACGGCTCCAGCGGTCACAATCCGTAGTGTCCAGGGTGCTTAATAGGCACCGTCGAACTGGAGGGCATACAAGAAGAGTCGGACAAGGCCGTCCGAGGTCAACTTCCCACCGTGACGAGAGATTTTTGCAACTGCATGCTCTTCGGGATCGCCGATCAACTGGTAACAGTCTGCGTGGTCTCCTCCAGAGGTTCAGGAATGTGCAAATTTCAGAGCGAACCGTGAGAAGACGACTCAACGATTATGGATTGACCTCCCATCCTTCAGCTACTGGACCTCTTCTCTCCAGGGAACACCGGGTTGAGCGCTTGAGGTTTGCTCGGGAGCACCTAAACTGGACTCAGGAAGATTGGAGCCTCGTATTATTCAGCGATGAGTCAAGATTCTGTCTCCGATCTCCAGATGGACGGGAAAAGGTATGGCGAAGGCGGGGAGAGAGGTATGCTCCATGCACTTTTTCTCCAAGGGTTGCGTTTGGTGGTGGGTCAGTGATGGTGTGGGGGGGCATAAATTTAAACTCCCGTACAGAGTTGGTTCTTGTGAACCGTGGCTCTATAACTGCTGACAGGTACATTAGGGAGGTACTTGAGCCACATGTAATACCTTTCGCCAGAAATATCGCAGGTAACTTTATTTTTATGCACGATAATGCCCGACCTCACGTTGCTCGATCAGTGCAAAATTTCCTCAGACAAGAAGAAATTGACGTTATGGTTTGGCCACCCAGAAGTCCAGATATGAACCCAATAGAGCATGTATGGGACATGCTTGGAAGACGTGTCCGCGCCCGAGACCCACAAAATTTGGCAGATTTAAGGGAAATGTTAGTGGAAGAGTGGAACAACATCCCAGAACAACATGTAAGAGCCCTGGTCGCTGGAATGGGCAGGAGAATGGAAGCAATTATCAGAGCTAGAGGTGGGAATACCAAAATATTGATCGTTTTCCTCGAATTCTTCCTTTTTATTCAGTTTTGTTATTTCATTTCATTTCAAAGATTTACTTTTTCATTTTGAGACTGTAGGACATTTTTATTTTTTGATTTGTTTTCCTATTAAAAATTTCTAGAAAATATTTTTTTATATTTTATTACTCTTATAATAAAGTGTGACTTCCAAAGAAAAAATAATATTTTCAAAAATACCCTATACAGTTCAGTAATTTCAAAATATTGAAGTGATCCTTTAATTTTGTCCGGCATTGTATATTTATTTATTTTTATTTAATTTATTTAAATCTTCATTGATTCTACTTTGATGCTAGAAATAGGCTCCGGTCAAAGTTACATACACACAATATTTCTACATAAAATATACACGTCTGTAAGTGTGTGATGTGTATTATGTGTGTGCGACTTTGACCGGAAACTATAAATTTTCCATATGTCACAATATGTAATTAATATAAATAGCTCGATTTTCGTATTAATTAAAATATTATATTAATTTTAAATTTAAGTTAATTCAAGTGAGTCACGACCAATGGTATATCAATATTTTACTAATATCCTCATGGTAAAATGTTCAAAACTTTAAGAAATTTACTTCTCGGCTTAGATTCATTTTAATTTTTTATCTGTTTAAATTTTCATTTTTCTAAATGAATATTTTATTTTCACATATCAATAATTTGACTTTTATAGAGAAAAAAAAAGAGGTGAATATATTTCAGATGAGTGCTTTAGCAAAAAAATTAGAACTTTGCACAGGTATTGGATCAGTTGAGGTCTATATTTACTATTGAAATTTTCATAATAATATATTATCATATGAACTGTGTTGACAGATTAGTAAAATCTTCAGAAGACAACTAGCTGAATTTGTCTTACCTACTGATCAGCTGAATTAATAAAGATAAAGTTAATATTTAGTAAACTTTTATTCAATACAGACTTTAATATGTTAAAGTTCAATGACTTGAAACGAAAAACATGAAAGTTATATTTTTTAGGTCAACTAAAGGATTTTAATAATGTATTTTATTTTTTTAATTACTAAAAAATATGAGTCCATATTACACCATGAACTACACAATCACCTATATATCCAACGATTATATAAATATGTAACTTTTGTCGGTGACTATGGGAGTCTTGCTGAAAGTAAAAGTCAGTGTTTGTTGTTTCTTCTCATGGCCTACCAAAATATATGCAGTACATGAATTGCACACTGATAGCAGAATCGATTTCATTGAAATAAGAGAGTTATTTTTACATGTCAATAATGTGTCAAAGTTCATATAAGCTTGGTAAATCAATTACAAGAGGTTTCAATTAGAACTTAAAAGTTTAAAATAGCCAAACGTAAGAATATAGTTTTTATTAATCTATTATAATTTAATGAGGCATTTACTGCCAGGAATCGTAACTAGTCGAATGAAGTAAGCTTATTATAATTATAAACTGATAAGGATTAAACTGGTAGTAATGACATTTAGGTAGTATCTATGCTCGTGAAGTTGCTCATTTTGTATGAGTCTGGTCCAAAAAGGGTGTAGCACTCATCAGCCTACTGATTTTCTTGACAAAAGTTTCACTAATTACTTTTTTTCTTCTCGTCACTTTCACCAACATATTAACTAAATTGGATGATTCTCAAATCTACATATTTTCAATAATTTTATTCAATTTACTACTTTTTTATATTGAATATTATTATTGAAAAATAAATCTTAAATCGAGTTAATTTAATGTGTTTTAATCAGTCATTGTGAAATTATTTGCAGCTCTTTGTTCTTCTATTTATAATTTCTTATAATTGTGACTTTTCAGCTCGATTAGAATACTTCATTTCTAAGGAAAGCAAACTTAGATCAGTGTAGAAGAGAATAATTACTTCAAAATTTGCAATCTGTTAGCCACATGAGTACCATGATTTCCTAGAAATCTTTCAATATTCCATATTGTAAAGGGCAGAGCGAAAAAAGACACAATCATTTACCAATCTCTCAAATTTTATTTTGTCAGAAAATATGTAACTAACAGGTTTTTTCTAAAAATATATTGATAAGAAAAGCCAAAATAATTATATAATTTAATCTTTAAAGAAAAGTTAGTTGTTTACACAAAATTATAATATTTTATTACTATAGAAATAATTCGTATAAATATTTGAAGGCCCCGCTCAGATATCGACCTGTAATAAAAATATATTACTTCTAATTTATTAATGCTCCCTCTCGTATATAAACATGTGTTATTTTTAATTATTGTATAAACAAAAATGAATTATATTATGTGAACATATTAGGCTAATAGGGTCAAAATTCTCAAATGAGTGCAGAGGCAACTTGCCATCCTGGATCAAGTAGTCCTCTGTGACGTCGATAAAATAGGCTTGTCTGAATGGAAGTTAGGGGGTAGCTTAGTTCTGTCATTAGCCATTTTTAACCACATGGCTCAATTTGTTATTTTCCATTAATTTTTCTAAAGTTGTCATTTAACCTTATTGATTATTTAGTCATGTATAGTTGTGAGTTTCGTTTTAGAAAACATTTATTAGAATTTCACTTGAACCCCTGCAACGAGACTTGTCGTGGTTAGGTATCCGGATAGAACTGGATATTTGTGGTTAAAGGCCTTGTTCTTTTCTCTACAAGCCGAAACGTATATTCGAAGTGTTGAACAGAAATTTTAATATCCTAGTATAATTGTTACTTAGAAGAAGTGAAAGTTTTAAGTGTACTTGAACCCTTATTTACAGTGCTACTTAGTAATTGACTTTCTGTGGTAATTTATTTTAATTTTATTTAGCAAAATGTCTTCCTCCTATAATTCTGAAGAAACTTCTTCAGATCGTAATGTTGAAATATGGAAAATTAAGAAACTTATTAAAAGTTTAGAAATGGCTAGAGGGTTAGTGAAACATATGCCACTTAGAAACATGAATTATAACACCCTTTTCTTGCAATAATGTGACTTGTTTTTAGGAATGGTACGAGCATGATTTCCCTAATTATACCCCCAAAGGACCAAATCTCAAGGGTTAGCAAGATGCTTGCTGATGAATTTGGCACAGCCTCAAACATCAAATCTAGAGTGAATAGACTGTCAGTACTTGGTGCAATCACTTCTGTTCAACATAGACTGAAACTATACACAAAAGGTAGCCTACGTATATTAAGAATATCTAAGCTTAGATGAGTGCTTAATGTTGCTGGTTGTAAAAAAAAATCTTGATTTCAGTTCCCCCTAATGGCCTTGTGATTTATTGTGGTACAATAGTTACAGAAGAAGGGAAAGAAAAGAAAGTCAATATAGATTTTGAACCTTTTAAACCAATCAACACATCTCTTTACTTATGTGACAATAAGGTTAGTATCATTTAAACTATAAGTGAATCCTTATCTTCCAAATTTTGTAGGTTATTCTTAATCACTTGATTCTTCTCATAGTTTCACACAGAAGCCTTAACTGCACTTTTGGCAGATGATAACAAATTTGGTTTCATTGTTATGGATGGTAATGGAGCTCTTTTTGGAACCTTGCAAGGCAATACACGAGAAGTTCTCCATAAATTTACTGTTGACCTTCCTAAAAAACACGGTGAGTTGACATTCTTATATGTGATGTAAGTGGTTGCTTAATCATAAAAATGACTTGTAAGTTTTTCTTCTATATTTAAGAATTCACTGTTTTTTATTGTTAATGCAGGTCGTGGTGGTCAGTCAGCCCTTCGATTCGCTCGTTTACGAATGGAGAAAAGACACAACTATGTTCGTAAGGTCGCAGAAGTAGCTACTACTCTCTTTATAACAAATGACAAGCCTAATATTGCTGGTTTAATATTGGCTGGTAGTGCAGATTTCAAGACTGAACTAAGCCAGTCTGATATGTTTGATCCGGTGAGTTTTTGAATTTAAAATTGTGTAATTAGTATTCATTTTATATCTAAGACACATTTTAAAGATTTTTTGCATGTGCTTAGTTACTATAATAGGAATTATTTTATCTTTTCACAAACTGATTTGTCTATTGTTTTTGTCCTACTTTTGATCTGCTGAAGTAGGGCAAATAGTAAAAGTAGAACAGGTTAATTCTTCTAATATTTTCTTTTCAAAATCAATGTTAATATAGACAAAAATGAGGTTACCATTGAGGATTTATCGCTCTGTTAAATAATTACATATCTACTTCATATTTTGATATTTAAAATAAATCCTTTAAATACAGTTTAAAATCTATCATCTTGTGATTTAATGAAGTATATTTTGCTTTCTGTAATTTTCATACATTTTTAATAATATTTTATGTTTCTTTAATTTAAAATTAAATATCTTTAAAATTATACGAGAAATAACACTGGGAATCACTTAAAGGTCTTAGAGTATGGTAAAAACAGGAAGTAATACTAATAATCTTATATTAAGAAGTAATAATCTTATTACTAATAATTATTAGCATGTCAATAGCTAATTATTCACTTCAAATTAATATACAAATTTGAAGTATAGTTTTTTAATACGTCTAACTAGTTGCCATTATGTTTGTCGATCGAAATTCATTTAAAAAAAAAATTCATTAAGATAAGGAATTTTGAAAATTTGAGCATTTTAACTCTTGATTAAGGATAATACCAGGTATGCAAGTTTAAAATGTCGTTTTAATTCCAATAGAATGCGCTCTTAGCCTATTGAAGGATTTGCTTATCTCTAAACGCTATTTTGTTTGTTAGTCATTTGTTTACAAAAGTCAGTTGTTTTTAAGTCGTTTACGTGGACGTATCATACCTTTCTTTGGTGTTAAAAATGTCTAATTTTAAGCCAAATAAAGAGCATTTGCGGCATGTCATGATTTTCTTATTTAATCAAAAGAAAAAGGCATCTGAATGTCATCGAATTTTTGTTGAGACTTATGGCGATCTTGCTCCAACCGTCAAGACATGTGAACGTTGGTTTCAACGTTTCAAACGTGGTGATTTTGATGTTACTGATCAAAAACGAGAAAATCGACCAAA
>KZ806976.1:135302-168600 GCA_000696205.2 Oncopeltus fasciatus
TTTTTTTTTTTTTTTTTTTTTTTTTTTTTTTTTTTTTTTTTTTTTTTTTTTTTTTTTCTTTTTTCCATTTGCTTTTGGAAATGTTTTGATATAGGAAAGACATTCAATGTGGCTTTTTCTGTTTTGGGTTCTATATAATTGTATTTTTCAAAATGGAATTAGCAACATCTGTGAATTTAGATTCATTTTATCTTTTGTAACTCTGAAATTTTCTGGTTGATTAGATAGATATATTAACAAAGATTAATTCAATTTTCTCCATATTGAAAACATATTTTTAATCTTCATAGAGTTTTGGAGTAAAATAATAATTATTAAATTAATTAAAGACCTATAATTTATTATGATTTTTCACATAAAAAAATAGTTTATAAAAACAATGTAAAAGTTTTCTCATTATCAAGTTAATTAATAACATGACATTAATATGTGGGTTATAATGACTAGAATTTCTGATCTTTTTAATTTTCAAATACTAAGGTAGTATTTATCTGTCTCGTTAACAGTATTTTTTCTTTTTCATGACACTATGGATAGAATTAAATTGGGTCCTTTAGCCGTGAGATTGATAATGGGATAGAAAAAAATAAAAAGCTCTTAATTGTGATTATTTCAAGTGGCATGTATGGTATATTTTCATAACAAATAAATTAAAAACATTTTTACAGCTGGTTGTTTTAGATCATTTATTTAATATATACATTGTTCATGTTAATTTTTAAATTTCTACCATCTTTTCAGTTTCTACCATATTGAGTAATTGATTGCATTTATTTAGAGTTATGATTGAATTTTGATGTGTGAAGTTGATATGAAATAGCTACTATAGTTTCCTTAATTGAAAAAAAATATTAATGTATTATGTTTGTGTTCAATTCCAATTTTTTATATTTCTTGTTTTACTAGGGAAAAAAATACTATATTGTTTTTGCTACCTTACTAATTAATCTATAGCTATTTTATTTGTATTAATTTTTTTTTTTTTTCAGCGTTTACAAGCTAAAATTATCAAACTTGTGGATGTTTCGTACGGTGGAGAGAATGGTTTCAACCAGGCCATCGAGCTTGCTGCAGAATCCCTCCAAAATGTAAAGTTTATTCAAGAAAAAAAACTTATTGGTAAGATTTTATGAGCTATTTTTGAAATTAATGGATTACATTACATTATTACATTCCAAGCATTTAGTATTATTTTTAATTTATCCTGTGTATCACAGAAAACTCCCAAGCCAATTCTTTTCAATTCAACTGGAAAAAGAAAATTTGTAGTTAACTTACGAATTATCTGTAGTTGAAAAAAAAAAAAAAATTTTTAGGTCATTGGAAATTTTAAAATTTGGGGAATATTCAAATAAATAAAAGACTAGCTGTAATAAATTTGACCTTGTGGGGCGGGAAGGAAGGAATTTGAGCTAAGGGCATTATTGTATTCTTGAGGTTTAAATTTGATTTGCAACCTAACGTAAATTAGGTAAAATGAATACTTAGTTCATAAACTACGTCCTGCTAATATGAAACTAAAATTGAATCCTTTTAACAATTAAATTAAAGTTCAAATACTGAATTCTGGTTAAATATAGTAAATAGTGGATGGGTGTCCAGATCTCGATTTTACATGCTCTAATATCCTCTTTAATAATAATAAATATATTACAACTTTAAATTTTCTCTCATGCTCTGAACTGGCTCTCCTCTCACTGTCCTCCTCAACCAATTTCCAAACTATTAAACTATTAATGAATTTATAAAACCGTTTGCTGATAAAAGCTTAAATACCAAATTTGCTTTCATTATTTCAAAAATGGCAGACAACCAAGAATCCAAAGAGAAATCTACATATTTACATGTATAAAATTTTGAACTCAATAAATTATTGAAATATAGATGTATGTGTGTATAACATGCACACTACTTATCTTAGCTGCATATTTTAAACATAGTTTTAATGTTTCTTAAAATATATGCATAGTTAAGAATAAAATGAAGATGTGTAATTTGCAAGCTAGAGAACTAATAGTATTAGTAATAGCTCAATGAGTATGAATGGTATGACTTCTAAGCTTTGCTCTAGAATGGCCAGAAAGTAAGAGTGGGGAAGAAATCACCCTCTATTGTTACTTAGTTACATTCATAAATATCTTCCTCAACAAGTGTTTTATACAAATTTTATAAAATATAAATGTTATAAAATCACTTCCAATTATGTTCTAAAAGGTTTATACAAGTCAATTAAAAACAAATATCATTATTAGTATTTTTGGTCTTCCTGTCAAAACCCCCCTTTACCTTATCTGATTTCAACCAAAAACTAATTCGTTAGCAATTGCAATGAAAAGCCTTAATAAAAAATTTAGTCATTTTAAAGTAAAAAGTTTAGGCCGAGGAGGGACTTGAAAACCAGCTTTTTCTCATCACTAGCTCTGACTGGCATGTCTTTGTGCTAACCTCTGTGGTAAGTGGGTCCTAATCCCACCATGTCTGAAATTCCTCCCTATAGATCATTGTGACTGCTTTCAATCTGTTATCCGCTGTTTGTGTCAAATCAATTTGTATACCTGGGAGGGAGGCAAGAAGGGGGGAGTTTCTGGCACAATGGAATTGGTCCCTTGTAGGGCAGTTGTCAAAAAGTTAGTAATCAGAAAATGTGGGTTATAGATTAGCCATGGCCTACATTTTTTCTGTCAAGTAATATGTTAATGTAATAATATGTTCATGTTAAAAAAAAATATGTTTACATTTTTTTTTATTTATTACTCTCTTTCCACTGTGTTATTATTACTTTGTGTATCAAAAGAATGCCTTTCATATTTGCATTTTTCCTTATAAAAAAATAGTTCTCTGCTAATCTGATTATGCTTTTCTAATTTACAATGTTAACCAATGGAGCATTCGGTTACCAATTAAATAAAATTATTTAAATTGTTATAATTAATTGTTTGGGAACTAAGTATCCATTTCATGTCATTTATATTAGCTTACAAATCACATTTAAACCCCATGAATGCAATAGTGCCCATATTTTTCCACCTCCCCACAGGGTGAAATTCCTTTCTAACCGCCTATATTCTAATTGCATGTAGCATTAATAATTTATATATAGTAAAATATGTGTTAAGCATTTATTTCATAGTACTGAGGTTTAATATAAGGTTATGTACTACTTTTACAGGACGTTACTTTGATGAAATCAGTCAAGACACGGGGAAATACTGCTTTGGTGTTGAGGATACACTTCGGGCACTTGAACTGGGTTCAGTAGAAACATTAATTTGTTGGGAAAATTTGGACATCCAGAGATATGTTCTCAAGAATCACTCAAATGCAGAAGAAAAAGTTCTTCACCTCACACCTGAACAAGAGAAAGACAAAACCCATTTCACTGATAAGGAGGTTTGTTTAGTGCTGTGTATGTGTGGTTGAACTAATAACTTTTATTATAATTTACAATTCATGATGGAGATTTATCTAGTTTTGGGTAAAACATACCTATACAGTTATTACTAGATATTGATACAAATTATTTTCCAGAGGTAACCTATTATATAGTTTCTTGATAAAAGGCAAAAGTTAAAAATTAAGCACAATGAAACACTTCTATCGCTCTACTAGTTTTTCATTTTTTAAACTAATGAATAGGTTTGGACTTAAAATTTTAATCCATAGTCCTCGGTAAGTAAAAACATACAATCATGTATATTTTAATCTCCATTGACACTTCTCTACAAGTTTAGATTTGAACATGGTGTCAGACAGCAACAAAACTAGCTGTAAATTATTTAATTTGAAACCAACAAAGATTGCACATTCACTAATAATTTCCATTACTCTCCATTCATAATTTAAGTGATGTTAGTAGAATTTATTCTTAACTTGTTAACTTACAAGGTAGCTGATTTAATATTAGAAATATTTAACATGGTTGGACATTGATTGGCCGTCGAGTATTATGCTGGAGAAATTTGTTAAGGTTTCGGCCAGTTGAGTTCAGCACTTTGAAATGTGACCATAAATCCTCCTCAGAGATATCCCCTTACATGTCTATCTTGTGTATTATATTTATGTCCTGATGATGACTTAAAGTCAAGTCGAAACATTGGCAATAATAAAATAATTACCCAATAATTTTGGAGTAGTATATTTTGTTGATCCCTTTTGAAACCCTGACAAATTTCTCCAGCATAAATATTTAACATGTCAAATAAGTATAGTATTGAATTTTTTTGTAGAATACATTAATTTTTTTTTAAATTGTTGATAAATAGTAATTAATTAATAAATTATGCAAAAAAGTAAAATCAAAATTCATTTTTATTTTTACTTGTGAAGGGCTCATAAGTATCATAGATGCAGATCATTTAAAAGTAAGTGTTGGGGCTAAATTGATCACATTTTTTTGATAGCATAAACAATTTTTCTTCAATTGCAAAAGTTTTTCAATCTTTTTTTTTTTTTTTAATTAGAATTTTGTGAGGTTTATGAGCATTTGCTTACTATTCTTTTTTTCAAATATATAAGTTATCAAATCTGGCATGTTTATCATATATAAGTTAAAATTTTCTTTAATAATAGTACTTTATTAAAAGTTATTTGAGTGTCTTTGTAAACCTTCAGTGTTTAAAATGATTTTAGAAAGCCGTATAAAAATCCATACAGTAGTTAGTCCAAGCACTCTAAATGTATGTATAAACTTTAAAACTTATGCATTTTTTACATATTAACTGTTACAAATTTTTTTAGTGTTTGAGTTGCTCTATTATTATATTGCCAGCTAGAATATACTTTTTTGAAGTAATTATTTCATCATAAAAATCATAACAACCTCAATATTTATTTTCAGCTTTCTTTGGAGAATTAGTTAAAATAAGGATAAAGAAAAAAAAAAAAAAGTTAAAGGCTACTTTCTTAAAACCTTTAGCTCTATTAGTCATGAACTTCTCTTTTCTACTGGCTACAAGTCCTCTGTCAAATATCACAATCAACACATCTTAGATTAAAGAACTTATTTTGTTAACTATGTACTTCAGTAAACTTCTATATTAAATATTACCTAAAAAATTTAGCTATATTTGTAATGATCATATTTATTTGCCTCATGTCATTAACACTCAAGTTAATTTCATTTTAGGCTTTTTTTTTTTTTTTTTTTTTTTTTTTTTTTTTTCTATTTATATCATTAAATGTTTTTAGAGTGGAGTTGAATTGGAGCTTGTTGAGAGCCAACCTCTCCTCGAATGGCTTGCTAACAATTACAAAAGTTTTGGAGCTACTCTCGAAATTATCACAGACAAGTCACAAGAAGGATCACAATTTGTCCGCGGGTTCGGTGGAATTGGAGGTGATTATTTTACATGTCTAAGTTTTATGGAATTATTTTTCTTTCCAATAGTGTGTTTTACTAATATCCTAATATTATTCTAACTTTATATGTAACTAACCTCTTAAAAAATTATTAATCTTAACATTATTAATCTATTGTTTCTGCTAACCCATTAATAAGTCTTAAGGGGCCCTTACCATTGTGGGGTTTTTTTTCTGCTTGTACATCTTGTATGAAAGAGGTGGTGCAGTTTATCTAAGACAATACTTACCTTTTCCTATTTATTTATTTTTTTTTTAACAAGGTTAATAGAAGCTTCTATTCTAGGAATTAAGACAATTTTCAATTAAATAACTAAAATAATACTACATTAAAATCAGCCAAACCAGATAAAATTAATGCATTACTGTAAAATGATGCATTAATTTAATCTGGCTTAGCTGACACTAATTTAGGATCTTTTTAGTTATTAATTTTTTCTTATCTATATATGCGTGTGTGTTTATGTATATAAAGACCCTAAATTCAGCTTGATATGAATACTATCCCTAGCTGTATACTGATAGGCAAAGAATATGATTCTGTGGGGAGAAGATAGACCTATCTGATCCAATGCACAATATGAAAAATTATTTCTCATCATTGCAGAATTTTTATGCTGTACTTCTTATTAATGGAACTCGGTATTTTTCTCCTTACTGTTTCACAGGTTTTTTATTTTAATGGTTTACTGATATTGTTTATATTAAATATAGGATTTTTAAAATAAAAATTTGCATTTGCCTTGATGAATACATTATTTTTTATTCATAATCTCTCTCTGTCTCTCTTCAATTCCCAACTTTAGTTAATTTTATTTTTTGTGGTGTTTATCACAAGAAGTAAATTATATTTATTTTATTGTCCTTATCAGTTTACTGATTTTAATTTTAATTATATTAGTACACTATCTATGTTATATCTTAAAATGTAATCAGTTAATGAGAGGGAATAGAATAAAAAAATCTATCTGTCCCAGCCAGGAATCGAACCTGGATCTCCTGCTATCCGGGCCAGTGCATTTACCAGTTATGCTACCAGGACTAATCGTTCTTAATTGGCCTAAAATGCAGAAAATATCAAATCAATAATGCAATTAAATTTTCTAAACTGCTAACTAAATAAATGGGTTGTTTCAGTTAAGCTATCTCCTTGGACCCATGCCATAATTTTAATTTTTTATAAACCTTAGTTGAAAATAATTTGTTTTTTTTTTAAATCTTAATGAAGTTATACATTTTCATTTTGTAATCAAAGTTCATTTATAATTATTACACTGATTTAATGAGAAATTAAAGCAATTGTTAAGAGAAAATATACAAAGAATTCAAATTAAATCTTCATCCTCTTTTTTAGATGTTTTACTATTAGATTGCTTCAAATGAGTGTGAGATTTACTCAAAATTTAATTTTCTGGGCTTGAAACAGGTTCCTTTGAATCGTGATGAGCTAAACTCTTTTAAGATAGATTCATTACTTCTTTTTTATTTTTTGGGGGGAGAAATAGTTGCAGATAATTTCATTAATTTGAAATTTTAATCAATTTTCACTAATATTATCAGGAATCAATTTTCTTAAGTTAGTATTTCAAGTTTTTCCTCCTAAGTATTACTTGGCTAATAAAGTTTTCAAAATAGTGTTAGGAAGGGGCAGAGCGGAGAATAATGCATACTTTTATTACTTATTTTAATATTCTTTATTTCTTTATAAATAAGAACATAATTGTAATTCAGTTAATTTTAGACATATTTTGGAAATATTTAATTCATACTATAGCGCTTATTTACTATTTGTAATGTTCACTTAATATGTTTATTATTCTATTGTTGGTATTTTGCTTCTACTATTATAGATACTGGTCCATTTCTATTGAATCATTACATCCATCTTAGGTTATTTAACGACTTCAAAATAAGTATTCAAATAATTAATGGCCCTAATATATATTTTGTATTTGTATAGCTACTTTTCAACTAATCCTAAAAAATGTTAAGGCTAACATTAAATTCTCTAAAATATTTCATGAATAAAAATTATTATATCACAATCTACAACTAATAACTATAAAATCCTCTAATTAATTATATCATTCAAACAAATGGGTTAATCAATTTACTTATAATTTTAATAATTGTTATGTATCATAGTCAAAGTAGGGAACTGCATTCCTGATATAAATAATTATAATTAAAATGTTAATTCAAACTTGTCAATGACTGTGATTAACTGTAATCTTTCAACTGTGACAATCGGTCATAGGTAGATTAAAAGATTTTCAACAAAAACTTGTTTCTTTCATCAGGGCCAACAAAAAATCTTAGCCTGTCAAAAAATAAAAACAATTAACATAAGTTAAAAATTAAAACTAGATGGCTAATTATTAACAAAATAAATAAATGAGTTTGACTGGATGTTGTAAATTCATTTATTTATTTTATTAGTTTAAACAGAAATATAAATCTCACGTAAATGACATTATTTATTTTTGTTAATAATTTGCCAACTAATTTTAATTGTTTTTACTTTTTGTCAGCTTTTTATTGATTTTTGCTGGTCTTGATGAAGGAAATAAAAGTATCCGAAACGTAGGCAAAAATTTATTGGAAGTACTTTCCTTCAGTAATCTATGACTAATTATCACAATTGTGTGTTCTAAAAAAAACATTAATATTTTTAATAGGTAATTCCTTGATATATATCATATTTAACATGAAATTATCCATTATTTAATTATTGAAAAAAATTAAAACATAATTTAATAGGTATCTCATTTATTTAAATTCATGTGTTAGCCAGTTAACAGTGATAACACATTAAATAGAGGTTTTTTTTAAAACATGAATAATTGTATATCAATACTGTAATAATAACAAGGAAAAATACAAGTACATAAGTGAATATCAAAATAAATGTTTAAAATAATTTAATGCTGCTTGAAATATATTTCATTATATAAATAGAAATTATTCACTTTTGTTTTAAAATTCTGTATGTGTTTCTTAATTTGGCATTGTTAATTAACTCATTATTAACTAATATTGGGCTTAAATTAAATCACATCTCATCAACTTATGGGTCTTCCTATGTATGATTTTATTGCCATCAGTCAAAGTTATGCTCTTTTTTTTTAGCAGATTTCCCATTGGGGTAAATAAAGCTACATTTAAATATAGCTAATAATATATAGTAAAGATAGTCATTGAGATTTAAATCTTTCCTTAGAAATTTATTATTTACCTAAAAAAACTTGAGATTTAAATTCATGTTTAAAACCATTCTTTTTGTGCTGTATTATAGCAAGAAATACAGCATGTTATAATGACTATGGTTCTCTTATGTTGTATAAGGAATAAACCATTAATATTTCATGTCCTGTAATTACATTTTTTTTTTTTTTTTTTTTTTACCTATTCATAAACTGTTAAATTAAGGAATTTGTCTTTGTTGATTTATATTACTGTGAAAAGTAATTAAAAGCATGATAAAATAAAAATTGACTGAAGACTGTAATTTTCATTTGTCAGAAAACCATTTCATGTAGCAACTTGGCTCCATGTCACAAACAAACACAAAAACAAAGAAGGGAACCTTTCAATCAAACCAAACTTATAACATACTGTTTTAGTGTAAATCTTGTTTAAATAGTTTTATATAGGCCTTCTGTCTGTACTGTGTTCCAAATTATTCTATGCCGTATAAGTAAGTTACATTTTAAGAAAACCTGAACTGATACTTTTTTAGAAGTTGAGAAACAGTTGATAAGTACATACAAAAAATGACTCCGCTTTGCTCCGCCAATTAATATAATTTTGTTTTTTATATTTTTGCTTTAAAAAATGTACTCTTAAAACAAAAACAAAAATATCGATGACTATTTTATAGGAATTCTTCGCTACAAAGTTGACTTCCAGTCTCTTCAGGCTGATGAACCTCTGGATGATCTCGATTTAGATGATTACTAAGAAGGTAGAAGGTTTTGATGGGAAGGAATATTAGCTAATTCCAACCCTGTTTCAATTATGTGTCTTGTCTCCATTTCATTTCACTGTGGAATTTTTTTTATTTACTTTTTGATCAGCTGCAATATTTTTTTATTCAGTATTTTCAGTATTTATTTCTTATATGTCTAAGCATGTTCATACATATTAGTTACCTTGAATGGTTTTAGAACTTGATGTAAAATATTAAAGAAAATTTAGTTGTAAAGTTAATTAATTTTTGCATGATTAGAATTTTTATTTAGAGTCATATATGCATCATTTATATCCACTGCATGGCATCCATAATTTTTAATTTCAGGCTAAAAGTTTTTTTGTTTTTTTTTTCTGTTACTATTAAATAACATTTTTATGAATTTTTTTTATAATACACAGATTTTGTTTCCTCCCACATTACATAATAAACCATCGTCATGCCATTAAATTTGGCTTAACCAAATTTTTCTATGACCCTACCTGCTTGAACTAGGTATTTTGATACATGTATATTGATAATTTCGTTCAAAAGTTTCATTGATGTCACCTTCTTGAAATTTGTATATTCTCACTCTTTTTCTTTTATGCTCTAGGTAGCTAGCCATATAAACCATTCTCCATAATACTTCTGATTACATTAAACTTGCCCATATTTATTAATTTTGTTGTCAGTAATCTGGTTATTAAAAGGAAACTAGTTATCATCAGACTGCCATTAGTGGTCAGGGTAGGCTCCGTTTTTTATCTTTGTGGCAATTTTTAAGTTGGAACATTTGATGGCTACTTTTCTGATAAGCTCACTTAGTTTATGGTGGTTAAAAAGTCATTACTTTTACTCACACACACACACACACACACATGTAGAACTGTTTTTGTTTTTCATCTTCAGACTTGTTGACTGAATTGTTTTCATTGGCAGCCATAGGGCAGGTCACATTACTGTGCTTTTTTTTATAACCATATTCCTTGCTTGTGTAGCATCTTGCAACCAAAATCTTAGGTGGTGCCAACTCAGTTAATTAGGGTAGGACTTGTATAATTAAAACACATATCATACAGAATTTTTTTAAATGTATAAGGATTAAGCATAGTTTAAATTCCTCTGGTTCTGTAGTCAGGATCTAACCTATGAGTTTATGGGGCTGTCTTGAGTTATATGAAGTTTACTCTCAAACACTTAGGCCATTTCTTGGCCAAAGTATTAATATGTTTTACTCTCTTGTAGCACACTTCTCTTAAAGAATTGTAATAAGTTTCAGTGGTTAGTGATGGTCGGATGCTTTACATTGGGGATATCTACTTTCTATATTCATTTGCTTTAAGAAATTACTGATTTAAAGTACATGATTCTAATCTTGCAAAATAAAAGTTGAAAATCTAAGGTCAAATGAACATTTTTGGACTATTTTTTGGATTACTTGAATTCATAACATGTGAGTTTTTTATGTTTCAAAATCAAAGGTTAATTCATTAACATTTTTCATTGTTGTTTTCATTTTGAAGAAATTCTATTAAATTTCAATAACCATGAAAACACTCAAAAACCAGCTCGAGAAAATAATAAAAATTACAAGATCTAAAAAATTATAGAGATAATTAGAAAATCTGGATCATCTTAAATCTAAGAAGTATTTTAAAATTATAAGTCCTAAAGAAATGCATGGAAATATGCTTTTAATAACATCTGAACATAACCAATAAAGTTTAAATAAAATAATATATAGAATATAAGATGTAGCTATTGGAATAAGAATTCATGTATGGCACAAAAATTGAAGAACACTCACATTATATCCACTCAATCATATTTGTATGCTAAACTGTAATAGTGAAAATAAATTCCTTGGAAGTGTAACTTCCCAAGAGTAAAGAACTGGAATGACTAAAGAGCTGGGATCTACAAAGGCTTAGTTTTGCGCCTTATTATAAAATTGTTTTTCCAACTTTTTTTTCTTATTAGGCTTAAACAAGATGAATATAGTGCTCAATAAATGTAATCCTAATAAAATTACGACCCTGATTTTATAAGAAAATATATTGAAAATATATTAGCTTTGCATTAATACTTGCACTTAACTAGGATATACCTTATTGTATCTGGCTCCGAAACTTTTATCTATTTCATGATGTTAATATGGCATAACCCTAAATTTAAAAAAAAAAAAATTGTTTTAGTGATCTGCCATTCCCTTCCATAAAATTTTTTCAGGAAGGTCAGGGAGATCATTCCCCAGATTTTTGCGAAGTAAAGATTTATTAAACATTAGAACCCAAGGTTTAATTATGCCATAGAGACATAATCAACCAGGGGTAGGTTATTACTAAGTAATCCCCCAAGTTAGAAACTATTCTTATTTAATTGTTAAAGAAATCAGGGCCCAACAAGGATTATATTACTCCTAATATTACCAAGTGGAGGCTGGAGTTCCACAAAGTAATGTGCTTGGGCCCATTCTTTACTCGACTCACTACCAGACAAAATCTCCAACATACAAAGATGGCGCATTAAGATCAATGAAGGCAAATGCTGCCATGTTACTTTCACACCAAGGAAGAAATGACATGGCAGAATTAACTTTCATGATATCCCTATCTCAACATCTGACTAACAAGGACATAGGATATATGTCTTTATTCCTGACTAACAATGACATACAAAAATCAAAAAACAGGAACTAAACAGGAGATTTGGACACTTTACAAGCTACTAAGCCACAAGTCAACTTTAACTGCGACTAAAAATCTCACAATTTATAAGATGTTACTGAGACCTAGCTAGACGTATGGAGTCAAACTGTGGAGGACTGATAAACCATCCAACATCCAAATAATCCAGTCCTTTCATCCAAAATCCTCAGAATCATAGTTGATGCACCCTATTATGTAGCAAACTCTTTACTCCACAATGACCTTGAATGCCCTTTTGTTAAAGACGTCATCACAACCAGTTTTAATAAATTCTACTCTGACCTTTCTATGCATCCCTATCCTTTAGCCCAAACTCTCTCCAGTATTACCCATCCTAACAATCCATTACATTGGCTGAATAGAAAATGGCCGTGTTACCTCCTCCATGCCAACTTGTCATAATAATAATATGAAAAAATAAATCTGTAAATATGTAAATGAATTAAATTTAGGAGTACTGTCATTGGGCCGCTTCTCCGTCCAGAGAATACATGCTTATTAAAATATTTATTTATACTATTATTGTACCAGCCCATTACAAGGTGCACAACTAGTGCAGAACATAATTAAGTTCTTATTAATACTCTATGAAGAAAGTTTTAAATTCACATTATCTCTGATCACATCAATACCCTTAAAAAAAGCTATAGGGCAAACTAATTTTTATTAGTTAAAGCTGTACTAGATTTTGCTATGGTAGTGAAAAGTTGAGCTTTAACTATCGATTCAACTGTGAATTTTGAAATAATTACCCTTACCTTAATTACTCTTGTCCATCTACCTGACTGATTAATTTACTCTGATCTATCTCTCTATTTTATTATCAAGTTGTATCAGATGGATTAACACATTACTGATGTACAGTATGCTATATCTGAAATAAAAAGATAAGTTAATTAATTGAAAAAACTATTATATATTTATATATACACAATGTAACTAAAGATGAACTAAATAATACAGAATTACTATTAACTATATTTAATTAATCAATCTATTGTAAAACAAAAGAATTCAATAAATCTTATGAAAATTAAGACTACCTACAATTAGATTTAGGTCAAAATAAAACTTTTCTACAAAAAAAAAAAAAAAAAAAAAAAAAAAAAAAAAAAGAGGAATACAGGTCTACTTCATTTGAGAGAAGAGGCTGACCAGAAGAAAGAAAGCATCATGATTAAAAAATAATTTTAATAAAACAACCATTTTGAATATTTGAAGTGGTAATTGGGGTTTCATCAAATTGCTTTTTTTTTTAAATTCCCAAAATGTATTTTTATTATTTGTTGACTTTTCAACCTACTAAGCAAGCATCTTCAGGACTCATAAAGACGAAAGGGGAGTAGCTATCAAATTGAAGATATCAGCATATTTTTTTTAACAGCAGTTAACAAATTCTAAGTCTGGATGGTTATTTTATATTTTCAGTAGAGTTTTATTTTCTTTTAATGATACTTTCAATCTTTTTTTTTTTTTTTTTTTTCATACTTGCACACAATTTCTATAGAAAAGCTTGCTAAAATTTTATAGCTTATATGATATTATTAGTAGTAATAAATTCTTCCTCATTTTATTATTTTGATATTGAATTTCTTTAATTTTACCAATATATTCTAGTTTTTTTTTTTTTTTTTTATTTACATGACTTTATTTTCTCTGTGATTATTATTATCTATCATTTTGAATTTATTTAGACCTTATGTGGTTCTGCTCATACAAAGGGTGAACTCAACTATTGATTTTAAGAAAATAATGAAAAATGTGTTTAAGAAGTTAACTCAGCATTATTCAAAACATTTTTGTTTTTTTCCCCCATTTGCAATTTTAAACCCTTCGATGAATTTACTGAGGTTTTTTTTTTTTTTTTCAATTTGTATCTGCCTATCCTATCTGCTTCTTTTGTTGCTATTTCTGATTAGTTAAGAATCATTCTATGCACAATATGAATTAAAAATAAAGGCAACATTATTCGTTATTAATATGCTGCAAATTCTTTGAAGGGTCTGAAATGTGTCAATGTTTTTTTGATATTGTTGAATTCGCCCTTTAGTGTTCAGATAGACAGTTCTAAACTTATGAGCCCTGGTTACGATAATATGTCCAGAAGGTATTTTTTTGAAAATAATCGCATGGTTACCCGCCAGGTTAGTTTGTTAATGGCTGAAATTGAGAAGGGGGTTTAAGAGGAGGAATTATTGCTATAGCCAAATTTATCATAAATATTATGTTATTTCCATGCTTAAATGTACTATACATTTAATAGTATATTATATAAAAGTACTATACAATTTAATAAATATATGACTATATACAATGAAATTTACAAATTTTAAATTTTTCCTTTGCATAAATCCCATTCCTCCTTTTCTTATTTCACTAATTAATAATTTAAATTTGTATTGTGCAAAAATAAATTTAATTATATTTAAATACATATAAAAAGCAATTTTAAATGAGATATATGTGATTTATTCTTATAAATTTTATTTTTACATAAGATTGTATTCATAATTTAAAAAAAATTAAATTCACTATCTTGTATGATTCTTTAGCACTTAATTAAATATTTCATCCCTCTATTATTATTATTATTATAGGACAGTGTTATTTGTCTCTTATATTTCTTTTTTAACCAACATTTTTAATTTATTTTATTTATTCCAGGCTTGTTAAGATATAAGGTCGATTTCCAAAGTATGCAGTTAGAAGATGGTGACAACGATGTATATGATCTGGATGATTATTAAAGCTGTGAGCTTTCATCTGTAGTTATTGTTTTTCATCAAAGGTGTTCTCATGGCCTTTGCCACAGATATCCGTCATTTAAGAAGGCAATATGTAAAGGCTCGTTGATGAAAGAGTGGTGATTACCCCCACCCCCCCCCACCCCCTTTTTTTCCATTATCATTTATTTTATTCTTTAGCCCTCATATAAGTTGACTGTCATAATGTATAGTACTATTATGTGATTAATAAAAAAAATCATTGTGGATTAATGTGTTTTATTCAATTGCTTCTGCTATTAATTTTTATTGTGGAAAGCAGAAAAAGAACTAAGTAATTATCATTCCTGTTTCATTTATCAATCATTCAGTTTTTTCTCACTTAAGTATTGTTATTATTTGCTTCTTATAATTGTATGGCTAATATCTGATTTGTTCAGTATAGATTTTTAAAAAAAATTATTTTATAATTGTACAATGGACACAGACAATTGTTTTCAAAGTGTGTATTGTTTAATGGTTAAGTATAATTTTGCAATGGTTTTTTTTAGGGCTATGGGATCAGTCTTTGTTTCTTTTTTGTATTTATTTATTATTGAATGCATGGAATTTTTAATCTATTTTATTTGATTCTTTTATTGTATTTAGCTAAAAGATTTTTCATAAATTATTAATAATTAGGAAAAACTTTGTGTTTTGAAAAAACAACTGTACAATAAAATTTGATATAACATGGTACATTATTTTTTAATGTATATTTAGTATAACTAAAGAAATATCCAGTGACAATCTTCCTATCCTCTCTTATATAATAAACATATGACTAATAGTTTACCTTTCTTTTTTTAAACTCAATTATATCTTTAAATACCTTAGAGCAATTGGATAAGTGAGTTTGTTTTGCTTTTTTTTTTTTAAACATTAACTAATAGAATAATGTAAATAAAAAATTAAAAAAAAGCAAACAAGTAAGTCCATATTTCATATTCATGATTCATATTTTCAATTTGTTATAAAGTAAGACAATTGAAGGATACTATGAAAGCAAAAATTATTATTTATTGCCTTTACCTTATTTTTTTTTTTTTAATTCATATTAAAGTGTGTCCATTGTACTTTTCATATTTTTGCAGTGTCCATCATAAGTGATTAATGTGTTTGTGCTCAAGTATTATATGTACTTTCTTCTTATAAATATATTTTTTTTTTTTTAAGTATATTGTAAAGAGTTTTTTAACTTTCTCTTTTATTATTTTTATTTCCATTAGATTTAGTTGAATATTCAAATTATAAATATTAAAATTTATTAGAAATTTGAGTTTTCTTTTCTTTTTTAAGGATAAAATTATTAATGTCTTGTGCATTATTGTATTTGTAAATTTTATTGTAAGTACACAATATTAGCTAATTAAAAGCACAATTTTGTTGGGAGTCTTAAAATTTATTATATTGTGCTTCTTATTTATGAACAAATATTGGTATGTATGTAATAATAATTTTCACTTCACGTCAATATTTGTTTTATCATTTTGGAATTTCAAAACAAAATTTTTAAAATAAGGAAATATTGTGATTACATTTAGTCTTGCAACGGGTCGATTACAGTCGAAGGAGAAAATAAAGTATTTAACATGAGTTTTACTTATTTTATTTAAATAAACTTTCCTTATTTTGTGTGTCTGTGGGGGAGTGATCAACCCGGTTTTCAAATGGAATTAAAATATTTTATTGATGATCTTGGTCAAATAATTTTTACAATTACTTTAGTCTAGGCCAATATTTCTAAAGTATGTTTTTTCTTCCTTAAGGGTGAAAATATGCATGAACATTTTTTTTTTTTTTTTTTAACCATTGACATGAATTAGTAATTATAAAAAGAATAATTATTTTGTTACATTTAATCTTTGTCATCTTTGCAAGTAATACAATTTTTATTTTGAATTTTAATTGACTTACCAATACTAAAAATTTTATGGTTACACATAATCCTTAAACATCTGCACACCAATATAGAAATTATAATTAGTAGATAAATTAGTAATCATTTAGTACTTCATCTGTATTTGTTAAAAGATAATTGTGCTATTATACTAGCCATGACCATGCTGATATAGAAGGTAGGTTACTATATTTTGTGCCAGTGAGTGGATACCTGTATGTACACATAGTAGCATAATGAAAGGTATTGCAGCATGAATATAAAACTTCCTCTGTGATTGATCAAGAAGGCCAGTGACTCTTTCTATATTTTCATCTATGAATTAAACTTTTATTTTTAATAATTTTATTTAATTAGTTTTGAGATTTTGAATATATTCAAGCATATTAATCCATAGCAACTTGAACAATAGTTAAGAATTCTCAATCATTTTTGTATAAATTTCATGAGTGTACAATAAATAAGCCGTAAGTGTGCATTTATAGAAAATTAATATATAACTATGATGAAGATATTCTTAATTATAAAAGCTATTTAAATGTTATATATGTTAACAACAGAACATGTTAATCATGTTATCAACAGAAGAGATTGTAAACAGAAACTAGTATCCCTAATAAAAGATCCATTTTGTATTATAAATAATAATCTCTTAAGTGTCTCGTCAATGTTTCAATAGTGATAGTATCCATTTATCTCTTTACATAGAAATTAATCTTTTACCATAAATCACTTTCCTTCCTTATTTCATCAATATAAATAATTTCATTCATACTAAAAAATCAGTCATATAAATAACTAATTAAAGCGATGAACAATTTTATTTATATATTTTTTATATTCCAAGCTAATAGGAAAGTAAATAAGGCCAACTTCTCAAATATTTTATGTGGGTATTAAGGTGTAAGTATGGTAGGTCTGTTTTCAACCTTCCATACTGGATTCTTTGGTACTAAATGTCTAAGGTCTACATTGGATGTCTTATTCTTCCTCTATTCAGATATAATACCCCTTCAAGCCAACCATAGACTGCAGAAACCACTCTCTTATGATCAATACTGCTTCAGTCACTAACCCCTGATAATCTGACAAAACATTTAACAGAATACAGGCCAAAGAACATACCCTATGATGAAAACCTAAAAAAGCTTAGAGTAATTATGCTAATTTAACTTTACTGTGCTTATTGCTTTAAGTCTAATCAGCATCATTAATGATTCAGGAGAAAATTAAATTAAATTTTATATGATATTAATCAAATAACTTAAATTAAACTAACATTTCTATACTACAAACAAGCAAGGATTCCAATGCCTTGGTGGAATTAAGGAACTCAAAATGCAATTAAAAAATTATAAGTTCATCCCTGTTCTGAAAATTGTGATGTTTTTATTAGTGCACGAAAGCATGTAAGTTTTATCTCCAATCTAGTTAAAAGTAAATAATAGTATGAATAAATAAGGAAAATTAAATATCACACACTATCAAGCCAACCATTAGTTAGTTTAAGGAATATATATATATATTATCAAGAAATCCTTTGAATGTTGAAAGCCATACACAATTGCCCTTACACCTACCTAAAGAACAATAATCTTGTTTTGGCCCAACCATTTGTAGTTGTACCACTCCTAGACATTGTGTTAAGACTTTAAATCCATATCAACTGATTCAAAGTATAGTTTTTATTGAGATGTCTTAAATTGAAGGATTTCTTCTTCACAGTAACAATGATCTCTAAATTTCTTTTTTACAACTCACACCAAACTAAACCAGTGGTTCTCAAACTGTGGGTCGCGACCCCCAGGGGGGTCGCGTGGTGTGTCCAGGGGGGTCGCGGGATAAGGAGGAAAATCAAAAAAACAAATCAGTCATAGCTGTAGTTTTTATTAATAACAAAATTTATAGGCTACACATATTTGTGACAACAATTTGTATTTATTTTTATTAGTTAATAGTATTTTTATGGATAAAACTTAGCCAATAGTGTTTTTTTTTTTTTCATTTTTGTTTATATTTAAAAATAGGGGGGTCGCCGAAATACTAGGTCTAAAAAGGGGGTCGCAGTGGCAAAAAGTTTGAGAACCCCTGCTCTAAACAGTCCTATGAACAAGCAAAAGTAACTCTCCATACCCCCAAAAAATTCTACTAGTAAAAAATTAAAAATTGTTAACACAGTTAAAACCTTATTCTAGTATTTCAAACTAATTCTATTTATCAGATATTTTCCCAATATATGGTGTTAATTGTAATCTGGATCATAAGAAAAAAAAAAGTATTTTAAAACAATCCTATCAGACAATCTAATCCTTTGTCAGGCTCATGGAATAAATGCTTAGAAGTGAATAACATGGAATGTAAAAATAAAAAGCGGGTAAAGACTGCTTGAGTATTAGTATTTTGCTCTATTGAATTCTAATTAGATCTAGGTTGGATATTGTAAGCATGGTTTCCAGCTCAGCTAGCCACTTAATTTGAAGAGGGCTAGACACTGTCCACCACAGTAGGATCATAGACTAGCAACTGGAGTTTTCTATAAATGTTTCACAGGGAGCCTGTGTGTACATAAGGTTGAGCTTTCTTTGTAATCATCTCCTAAGTCATTATTGCCTTCATTTTTAATTCCTTTATTTTTAACCTCTTCAAATAGAGTAATACTCTTAGTAGCTTCACTACTATTTAGACAGTAAATCCCACTTTTCTTGACCTCCATGGGTCCAGTCTTTCATTATTCCAGCCTAATCTTAAGTTTGAGCAAATTTACATAAAAAAACAAAAAAAAAACTATCTCACTTAAATGTATGAACTCAAAAAAATCAGTGTTCTTTAGCAATCAGTTGTGATTCAGACCTGATAGTGATACCTGAGTCCAGTACTCAAGGATTACCCAATTTTCAGGAAGTACCTCATTTATTAATTTCAATTTTTTTTTTTTTTTTTACATTTATTTTCTTGTTCAAAATATGAAGAATATCTAACCTTAGCCTCCTAATATTAATTTGTTTTAAATTATTTCTAATGAATAGAAGAAAACATCTTTTTCTAGCTTATCACTTAATCCTCCTCAGTATTTTGGCTTTTTTTTATTATTATTAAGACACAAGCCTGATTTAAGAATCTGAAATCTACAAAAAAGAAAAGTATTTTTGATAAGGAGAAATAGAGTTTCTTATGGTCAAGCAGAATTTACCTATGAAACCAAATCTAATGTCAATTCTTTACTTAACTTAGCAGTAAACCTTGTACCCATTCACTAGAAATAGAAAAATTAGCAAATATTATTAATTATTTTATTAGTAAAATTCCCATTTCAGAAAATTCCAATTTCTCACATACTTCAATTTAGTGATAATTTAATAGAAAATCCCTAAAGATAAAATATTCTAAAGACAATGAAAATGATGCATCTCCCAAAAGCAATGTTTAACTGAATTTAACTACTTGCCTAATAGCTATTTAATTAAATTTTATATTAGTTTATAATCATTTTTTATTTTTCATAAAAATATAGATATTCTTCAGTGGAATATTAATGGGCGTTATACACACCATGACAAATTGCAATTTACTAGTGAGTATAATCTTTCTATAATTGTTTTTCAAGAAACCCATTTGAAACCAAAGTAGAATTTTACTATCAAATGTGTATTTGCTGGGAAGCAAAACAGCTATTTGAGGCATACATCTCATTATTCTAAACTAAATTCATTGTAATGAAATTAATTTATCCACTGTTCTTCGAGTTTGAATTTTTTGTCTCTTTCAACTCGCAATTTACAGTTTATGTCAACTGCCTAAAGAAAGCCATTCTCAGTAGATGATCTTAAAGGAGTACATCCTCAGCTAGCTGAATATTTATTTTTATGGGGAAATTTTAATACTTTTAATGTTAATACAATGGAACCTGGGTTTTTTATTCTTAAAATTAATATTTTAACAGATTTTAACCTTCCTACCCATAGAATTCTTCAAAATGATTATAGAGTTAGAATATCTTATCTTTGACCCAACTATAGGTCCTCCTGCATAATCATTAAAGTATTCTTGTTCTGCTCTTGATTATATAAACAGAAGTGACCACTTTACCCTACTAAGTCATGAAAGATGCACCCTCTTTGCCATTTTATGGTGATGGCGTTTAAAAGAAACGGATTGAGATAAATTAAACAAATATATTAATTTTAGAATTATAAATTTACTTCAAGGAAATATTGATTCTGTGATAGCTGAGTAACAAAAATCTTGGATACATCTGAGGTCTATACCACCAAATAAAGCACAAGCTTCCGAAGTACCACTATGATGGTTGAAAAAATAAAAAAGCTCTAAAAAATTTTAAAAATTAGTAATAACTGATAAAGCTTCTTGTTTAATAGAAAAAAATGCAAGATTTATTCTGAATAAAAGTAGAGATTCTTCAAAATTGAGATAAAATAGAAACTAATCCAGAACATTTCAATAAAACCACTCCAAAGCAAAGAAAGGTGCTAATATCTGATCCCTTAACTGTTGCCATCCTTATTTGGATAACATGTTGTTTACGTTAACTCTTCAAATTATTCTCTATAAATAAGAAATAAAATATTAGAAAATTAAATCATATCTCTTAAAATAAACCATAAAATTTTTTATCCAAATAATATCCCCTTTTCAGTTGAAGAATTTTGTATTACCCTGAACTCAAGAAAAAGTCAATATCTGGACCAGATAATCTTAAAATAAGTATGATTATGACAGTCTTAAAACAAATCTTGAAAACCAAAATATAAAACTATCAGTTATTAACAGATTTTTACCACTGATAGCTTTCCGACTTTATGAACTATTATTCATAGTCATTCCTGTTCTAGAGAAAAATAAACAAGTTATTGTCATATCTCACTCTACAATACATTTTGCAAACTTTTATGAAAACTAATTGCCTAGAGATTACGGTGGTTTATAGAATAAAAGTCACTATGTCCAAAAAGATTTTAGAAAAAAACAGAAGCACAATATAAATTAATAAATCTTCAGCTATTATTGTACTGCTTTCAACAATAAATGATGAGTTTTAGCTGTATTTATTGATATCGAGTGAGTATTTGTCCGAATTGGAGAAGAGATTTCGTAAACTGTTTTAAAGAAATGGGGGGGAATGGAAATATGTTACATTTCATTATAAAATTACTCATCAACAGAAAATTCTATGTAAGATGTTTAGATACATTGTCACCAGAAGTTAAATATAAAAATCAATAGATGTGTTACAAGTTATTCCAAACCCTCAATGTGTAAACCTCTAACTGGTTTAAGGATATCTGGGTTTCGCTAATAAACCCATTTTCACAAAGGTGACAATCTTCCGGTAAAATCTCATATCAGACGGTTTTTTTTTTTAAATAATTTTCCACAAAAGTCTTAACCTCTTAGCTGAGATTGCTGAGGAGTAAATTCGTGAGGTACCAGTCTGCTGCTCTTTTTCACCTTACCCATGGAGAGTAGATGGCAACTGACAGTATTTTCCGACACACCACACTCCCTGGCAAGTTCGCGAATATTTGACTCAACAGCTCCTGCAGAATCTCATCAATGTCCATTAGCAGTCGTCCAGAGGATCCTTTCCAACGACGTAACTTCACTGCCGAATAGTACGCTGGTCAAGAACACTTTCCCCTTCACAATTCAAAGGGGTTATAAAGTATTGGTAAGTATTAAATAGGATTAATACATAAACAGTTCTTTTAAAACTCGAATTCGACAAAACGATCATTCTTTTTAATACACCCCTTGTGTGTGTGTGTGTGTATATATATGGTGGCAAAATTCGTCAAGTTTAAATATAAACTATACTTGGTAGAGTGTTTTTTTAAAGTATAGTTTTCAGGTTAAATCCTGCATAGTTATTTGGATCAGTGATTGAACTGAACACGGATAGTAGCCCTAACGATTTATAAAACCAAATTGGAAAAAGCATAATCACTGGTAGTTGAGTAGCAAAGGCGGGTTTCCAAGCAACTTGCAGTGAATACTCGTACTGTTGCTAGGCAGAGGTTTATATTTTGTTATATTTTTTCTACTTATATATTTTCTATTTGTAATAAGTCAATTATTCACTGTATTAGTCAGTTGTTGAATACCTAAAATCATCGGACGTAACACTTAACGTACTTAAAACATCCTAGTCGAAAATGGAATACGAAAACACGGTATGTTATTTTGTAACAATAAATTATTAAAACATAAATAATGTTTTTAATTTAATGTGTTTGGGATTAGGGCCATTGAGCTCAAACTTCGCTGTGTAACTTTTGAATCATAAGTTATATGTATTATTCGAAACCTTAGTGACACGATAACTATGAAGAAGGGTTTACCAGAGCCCTAAATATTAAACTCTACGGTCTAGAACTACGCGATTAGTTGTTTCTCCTAATGAAATTTAGCATATCGTTTTTAAATGTACATTTAAATACTATATGCATTATAAAACGGACAACTAAAAGGGGAGGGGTTATATGAAATGCCGAATGTGAGTACAAAAAAAAATTTTTTTTTAATGGAAAAATCAAATACAAATATTTATCAATAGCAAAATTGAGGAATTCACTTCCTCATTAGGGGCTTTATCTCCTGTGCGGTTTATTGTGTATTAGTTGGCTTATTTTTATTTATTATTATAAATATTTAATTTTTAATTATTTATTATTAATTTTATTACTCATCATATTCGTATGAAAAGCGTAAGATATATTAGACCAATTACTAAATTTTAATAATACTAACTGTGTTACTAATATATTTTTAATAACAGTACTACTAGGCACAATCAAATAAGACAACTGATTGAGCTTGTTGACTCACAATAGATAACGACTTATCATACTAACTCAAGAAGTGTAGTTCAAATTTTATGAAGAGCTTAAGCAAAAAATTAAATTAGACCAAAATCCTAAAACTTAAGTTTATAGCTACGAAAGTGCACAACCAGTTATTAATTACGCTACAAATTTAAGGTAAGAAATTAAAACAAGATCCCTAGTGTGGTACCGACGGTATGGGTCTCTATAAGAATGACTGCTCTGTCAGCCTCCTGCCGGTTGTGGCAAATTACACCTGGGAGGCATCTTGGGAGGAGGTGTATTATCACATCATTTGCAGAGGTCAGCACGTGTGGCCTGTGATCGGGAAATGCGAGTTCGAGTCCCACCGTAGCTTACATTTTTTCCTTAAAATGAGTTTTAGTTTGTTTAAACGGCAAACAAATCAATGTATAGTAGTTGATTGAGCGTATCAAAATTTAAAAAATGTTTTCATAGGATTTGGAAAAATCTATTTTAAAAGTAGTGTAGTTTTACAAAACACCTTTGCTAGAAAATATTAAAAGCCAAGAAAGGAATTTTAATCAGAGAATTAGTATATTTATGCCACATTCAGATAAAATGAAACTAAATTCGGGAAATTAAAAATTATCCTTAATTAAAAATCTAAATTTAAGGTGTTAAATAATATTAGATTAATGAGTTACAATGGACGTTTTATCGAAGCCTTTGCCATAATCATAAAATTTCTGAACCTTAAGTCTGAAGGAAAACTGAACCTAATGAAACTTCTTACATCAACTGAAAATTTATTCCTTCATAAAATAATTTTAGTATACTAAAATTTTATTTGATACGTGGGATTTGAAGAATCACATGTACATTTATAATAATTCTGAAATTTGAGCTTCCATATTACTTTATTTTTCCCTGATATTTGACGTTTCGATTTTTTTTTTTTAATCTTTGATTTGCCTCGTCTTAACTTAACGGTTCAGTTAATAAAATTCAATTTGCCGTCCAAATTGCCATCTAAAATATCATCTATCTTGTCCTAAGCAGTTATTCACAATTTTATATTTCTTTTGGAGGGTTATCTTTTTCTTCTTTATTTTACTTTGTATAGTTGAACTTACCCCTCAGTTCATTGTTTGAATAAGATAAAAGATATATCAGAAAAAAGGCTCGAAACGTCGAATAACATGGGAAAAATATACTAATTGAAAGATGAAGAGCTCAAATGGCAGAATTATTTTAAATATACTAATTTTATATAATATTTATAANATATAATATTTATAAATTCTCTAATTTTAATATTCTTTTGTAACATTTTTACTCAATTCGATTAATTATAAAGACATTTAAAAATAGACTAGGAGGGTTGAATGCCTCCTCCGATTTCTCCACTCCTGATCGGCCCATATTTACACTTACATCCTTAATGCAATATGAGGAGACTGTTAAGTTCAAGTCCACCTTAGTTGATCTAATCCTTAATATCATATATTAACTGAGTTTGGTCGCAAAATGAATATCCCTGACAGATATGTTCTTAAATATTTATATTTTCTATTATATACAATAATACTAATTGATCATCCTAGTCAGAAGAAGAAGGTGAGGCAGTAAGGAAGGACGCCAGCAGGAGGAGCTGGGGCCTAGGGTGCCACTTCCAAGAGGACTTGCGTTCTGAGCTACAGGAGTTCCTCGCGGGACTGACTGCCTTCGTTCCAGACCTGCCTCCAGGGGCGCTTCCCACCAGGCATGTCGAAGTGAGTCCCTCATTCCTTCTTAGTGTTCTTCATCCTATTGACCTGATTTTGCTAAATAACGAATCATGCCTTTTGTTTTGCATTTAAAAGCTACTTGCGGAATTTAAATAACAAAAACTGGAAACTGCTGCCTATAGGGCGTTAATACACACACACATCAATTTTAAGACCATCATTTTTGGTATCGAGTAGGTAGGTTCGGAAAAAAAAAAAAAAATGTTGTAAAAACAAACTAAATAGCTACATTGCTTTTGGATTCGTTAAAATATGCATATTATGAAGGCCAGTTCATACATCCCCATTCATTCCATCAGGTATATTCATATTTCAATAAAGAGGAGCATACAAAGAGAAAATGATTTGTTTGATCTTACAAGTTAAAGAAGAGGGGGGGGGGGGAAGGTGGCGCTCCAACCTTCAGCTGCTTATAATTAAAATTCCCCGGAATGGAATTATAAGAAATTACTGATAAATACTTAAAAGTGCTCATAGATACTCATGATGTACGTTATGAAAATTAACAGCTTATTATGCTGTGGTCTTTTACTTCAAGTAAGAGTATAACAACATTTTTTGATGTCTTGATGAATTTCTTTGTTTGTAAGCCATTAATATTTGTTTGATAGAGAGTTCTCCAAGCTTTGGAACTTGATCCAAGCCCTCTAGATCTACAGATGCTGGCGTTGTCCACAGGAAGTGAAAGTGAAGGTACTTCGTTCAATTCATAAATACACGATATAATTTAAGTGAGTCCCAGATTGATGCACACTTCATACGATTATGCAGATTAATGCACAATATGCATGAATAATTTTTTATATTCTATATGTCACTTCTCTTCGACATACATTGATGAATTCTCAAATACATTACCCTGAGGCTAAAAGTCTGATCTTTGGAGTTGAATGAAGGCTTTTCGGGATGTTGCAGACTACATCCTGAGTGACATTTACGGCTGCATAGAATACTTTATGAAGAGAAAGAGTAGTCCGCTTGAACTCAACAGGGCCTATTCCCAGTTCGACCTCGAAGGCAAAGGCCATATATCCCTGCAGGACATGAGGAGGGCTGCCGAAGCTGCCGGAGAGGACATGGCAGACATTGAGCTTCAGGTATGTCCAGTAGGATTATTTTAACTTTGAAATTTAAGAATTTATTAATAAAAAATGTTTACTAGCACCAATGCTAGCTAATAAAAATATTCATTTTTTTTTTATAACAATTTTTAGTGCAAGGGAACAGAATAAAAAATCTAACTGTCCCAGCCAGGACTCGAACCTGGATCCCCTGCTATCCGGGCCGGTGCATTTACCANTTTTTTTTTATTACTTATTCGTTTTATTTCTGTACTTGTAAATATTATCATAGTTCTGTTCAAAATATTTTATATTATTAGCCTATTCTTTATTTATCCTTTTTATTTTTATTGTTGCAACTAGGTCAGAATCAGCTATATACTGTCAGCTGTGACCTTCTTGTTAATCAAGGGGACTTTTCCCAGAATAAAATTTATTTTTCTTTTAAATAACAAGACTGATGTTGCTACAGAAGAACTAAGCATGCACTAATTCCGAACGACCAACAGCTGTGCAGTGTAAAGCCTTCACTTTCGATTGCAGCGTTTCTCATGTTTGTAAAGAAATCAATCTGGCCATAACATTTGTTTATGTAAGAAGTATTTGTTTTGTTTTGCCGAAAACTTGATAGGTGTAATAGTAGAGCAACGAATTTTCATGAAATTTCACATGAAAATAAGTAAAACCCCTAATGAAACTTTTCGTTTATTAAAAGAAGTTTAAGGCTATGAATGTTTCCAAGATGGCCGAAAAGACGTTGGAGATTATGACTACCTAGGTCGCCCTTACATGTCCAAAATGGATATAAATATCAAAAAGGTCGGTCATTTGGTTCAATCTGACCATTGGATATCAATTCATGAGATTGCTGAAACTGCTGGAATTGACAAAGAATTCATAAGACAAATTTTACACACTTTGAACAAGCAAAAAGTGTGAGCAAAATTCTCACAATCAAAGGAAAAGAAGCTCGTAAAAAAGTGTGTACTGACACTTTAGATACCATTACAAATGACCCAAACTTCTTGGAAAGAGTCATAATATGTGATGAAACTTGGTTTTTCACTTACAACCTCGAAACAAAACGGAAGGGTTCAACCTAACCGAAAGCTAAAAAAGCTCGAATGGGCAAATCGAAATTCAATCCTGTCATGCAGGAGCTCACAGAACAAGACTTCAAGCAATTTTTCGAACAACAGAAAATTCGCATGGAAGCGCGTAAGGACAGAGGAGGGGTGTATATTGAAGGTGATAAAAACTAAATATGTATAAATTTATAATAAAATATTTTACAGTAATAGTCTACTTATTTAATAGCCACACATAAATAAATATATATATGAAACACAAATTATGAAACATACCTGTTGCAGCATCGCTATCAACTCCTTCATTTTGCAGCCCTTTATCATTTTTATTAGTTTTATCTAGATAAATATCAGGCCTTCTCTCAAAACTTGTTTTAAATATTAATGCGTCAACTAAATTAGATAAAGGGCAATCATAGACATAGACTGGCAATGTTAATGCTGCTACGAAAGACTTATGATGTTTAATTATCTCTTCTTCCTCAGATGCTTTTCTTAGCATACTCCAATGTTGAGGTTTAATTTTGGCACCAACAGAACTAGTTCTAGTCCTTTTTAGATCAAGTTTAGAATGATCTGATTGTCTTTTCATTGGGTCCCAGGAGCTAGATCGGTCCCTAAAGGGATTATCAAATACAGTTCTTGGAGTATCCTTTATTCCTGAAAATGGGTCAAATACTAGATCTTCTTCACTACAATTAGAGCCCAGAAAATTTCGGCTTGATGCCACAGAACTACCTTTACACGGAGTATCTGAATCTAAAGGATTACGAGGATGGAATGGTTCAGCTTCAGGATTGAGGTTAGATTCTAATACAAGTTTATTAGTTATATTTTCATCATTCTCAGTGACATCAACAAGCTTTATAAATTTTGAGTCAGAACTCAGCATTAATAGTTTAAGGTCTTGAAATGATGCAGGGATAAAAGTCAATACACAATGTGTTGAAGCCATGCTCTTAACAAAACATCGCCATTTAGGAATTTGAGGTTTTGTTTTTCTATGCCAAGGAGGAAATTTTGATGGTTTTCTTGTATTCTTTATATCATCTGATGAACCTAAAAACAAATAAAAAAATACATTTAATGTAAAAAAATGTAATTTGAATTTTTTTTCAAAAAATATTTTGCAAGATTTTCTATTTTGAAATTTACGTATAAAAACATAACACTTAATATTGCGTGAAAATAACAACAATAAACAAAGAATAAAGCTTCTATCTTCACATCAAATTAAGTCTAAAGAAGAGGACATAAACAGTTGATGGACCACCAACCTGTACAGATCTCAGGGTATGTAGTGTGTCAACTATCTACTAGCTTTGATACAATTAAGAGTGGAATGCCATTCCACAAATTAGTTTAAATAATTTAATATTAATAATTATCGTTTCGTTTATAAGTAAAAATTGCACCATGTAGTTAGTTCCAGGGTAGTAGACAGATTTCCATGCACATGCTGACAGACTTCCATAGGACAAACATGACAGAAATTCAAAATTAAATTCGAAGAACACATAGGTCATATTTTCGAACAAATGACTCCAATCATACAAACCATTTACAGGACAAGAGACAGACGACGGCAGAAAAACGACGTTGATTAAGGAAGAAATTAACGAATGTAACTATTCTGATTGAGCACTTCTTCTACTCTATTTTCACAGCAAATCTAAAGCCAAATTTAGTAGTTATACATTTTATGTTAATTTTTCTCTCTGGCTGGTAAATAAAATTTCCTGATTCACTTTTATTTTAATTAATCTTTAATGAAACATGGAAAATCTGCTTAGATTACACATTTTCTGAGTGTTGGTCTCTAGAGTTATCTGTCTTCGGGTTATCAACATAAAACTCAAGTTTGAAAAAATTGTAAGAAAGAATGTACATGGGAGGTGCTTATTTTGTTGGTGGAATTTTAGCAACTTCTGCATCTTGGACAACCTGTGTCAGATTTGAATGCCTTAATGGTGAATTGAATCGGGCTAAATACGAGACTGTGTGTTTGTATATTTGTGACCAGACCATATTTTTAGCCTAAATACAATAACTAAATGTAATATAAACATATATATAATAAAACTTTATATAAAATCATATAACTAAAAACTTGTAGAATGGGTAAATTAAATTGTAAGGAAACAGAAAGAATTATCTATTATCTATTTTTTCTATCTTAGTTCAAGGAAATACTTTATAGCTTGACTTCAACCCTCATTATGAAAGTTAATATTTTAATGTTATTTAGATTAGTCAACATGTTTAATAATTTAGTTAACTATAATACTTTTTTTTTTTTTCTAAGGAATTGATGGACGCTGCTGACGAAAACAGAAGAGGATACTTATCTAAACATGATTACTTCAAATTCATGAAAGAAGTGCATTTCAGCTTAAAAGAATTATAATTTCTTAGTTTCCATTAGAAACAAAATTAAAAGCTATTAGTACTGACTTAGCTCTCAATATATGTTTCTTATAAAATTGTCTTATCGCATAGATAAAATAAAATAATAACTTCAGTGAAAAATAATTTTAAGCCTAAATCCATTTGTATTAAGATTCTTTATTAAATTATTCTTCTTAAGAAGAGAGTATTCTCCATGGTTCGGACCGTGTTACATTTAGCACATAAAACACGTGTGTGTGTGTGTCTGTGTGTGTGTGTGTGTGTGTTTAATGTGCTCAATGTAACACGGTCCAAAAAAGAAAAAAAAAAAAAAATTCTGGTAAAAATTGCCTGTAGCCCAAAAGAATGTCCCTACTTCAGGCTACCGGTGGCTCTTTAGATTATTACTCAAAAGGTTAAACTGTATTTTATTAGTGGGCTAATATGTTACACATAGTTGGCTTCAGTTGGTAACTGGAGTATCTTGTATGGAGTGTTTAGCTTAAACTGTAACAATGACTCCATACTATCTGCTTATAGACATTGTAAACCAAAATATAACAAATCCCTCAATCTCAAAAATTGGGTCCCTGACGTAGGAAATATAAAAGTTCCGATTTTGCTCATAAACCTACTAACCAACTAAGTCGCTCTTTCTTCATTTTTAAGTAAAACGCCAAGTTTAATTAGGATAAATGTGGTTTTTAAATCGTTAATTTAATATTTAGAAATCCAATAAGACCCCTCATCAATTTCAGTTCAATTACACGTTGTAATTTCTAAAATATTTCTTTATGTCGATTAAAAAAAATATGAGTAAACTCTAAGCTAAACATTACACCCGCTGGATCGATCACGACTTTTTTTACTCGCCGTTTATAAAAGTATTCAAATATGTCCAGGTTTATTTCCGGCTAAGGAAAGATTCACCAATTATTATTTCGTAGAATAACATTCATTTACCTCTTTCGACTCAGCTCTTTACCTTGGGTTCCACCTTGACTCATTCACAGGAGCTCATTAGACGCTAAGGAGCTCAAGATACAGACTTAAAGATCACAATAGAAAATGAACTGATTCTCTACAAGACATTACTATCTGGATATAAGGTACAAAACTTTGGGGTGCCACTAAGCCTTCCAATATCCACCTAATACAATCCTTTCCATCTTAAGAATAGTTGCAAATGCCCCACATTGTGACTCTAACTTTACCCTAAGATTCGAATACCTCATTCGTCCAAGATCTCGTCTCCACCCGCTTCACAGTCTTCCAAAATAAACTCCAATTATAGAATTTATCCAATCCATGCGACCAATCCTTGTCGTCTGACTCCAATCTTTACAATCCACCCCTACGACTAAAACGAAGTTAGGTCGATGGGCTCTTCCTCCCTGAGAAGTGATTTGTCTTAAGTGAAAGAGATTATTAAACAACCATACTTGCTTTTACCAAATCAACTGGTCCGTATATATTTTATATAAATTTTTATTTATAATATTATAGTCATTACACTGGACGAGTTCAGAAATAATTTACGTATGCACCACCTCCTCTTCGACAAATAAACTCAAAATGTCCAGAAACAGTGTCAATGCGCATCTGGAATCGTAAACCCCCGTAATTGGATTTCACCCTGCAAACTATCTTACATTTATGAACCATAATTGGTTAGAGAATCCTCAATCTCGGATATTTCTATAATTGACCAAACAAACCATAGCACTTAAAATCTATGATTAACCTACTTATAAAAAAAAAACAACGATATCGCTATATTAATTGACTTAATATAATTAATAAGCATTTATAACCGTAGAGAATTGGCAGATTTATATAATTAAAAGAATGTCAATCTTATATCATTCTCTCGGAAAATTATCTGGAAAACAGGTAAAGTTTCAAGATCTCTAACCCTAATTCATATAAATTATTTCATTTTTCTATATGTACAAACCTAATAATATTTAAATTCACTATAAATACATAAGTTCGTACAATAAATAACCCTATCACCTTCGTGTTTTCCGAAAGTAATACCAAACAAAATAATTTTCATTCATCATTTATTAATACTACTGCACCAATGTAAATACCATTAATAACAAATTTTATGAACTATAAAAAAATAACTATGCGAACTTAATATAAGAAAACGCTTACCCACTTATAATATCCATTGATAATATTTATAAATACCTCAAATGTCATAGATCCTCTGTAAAATTACTAATGACATTCTTATTAACCTTAATTTAAAATTAATCTACTAATAATTTTTCAAAATTGTATNCTATCATAATTTTAAATAGTATTCCATTCATAATATAAAATTATTTGTTAAAGGGAAGAAATATATATATATACACATACACACACGCGCACACGCATGCGCACGCACACGCACACGCACACACACACACACACTAGAAGAAAATACATCTCACACCGACAATCATCACTCATATTTTTTACTCTGACATATTAATATTGTTCATATCATTTATTAGTCCTTATTGGTCCTCAAATATTTAAAAAAAAAAATACATGCCACTATTTATGTAGACCACAAACAAATATTGGAAATGATCCAGAAGAATCCAAAAGATAGGAATGATTTTTTCACAATCATCCTTCGGGACTTCACAAGTAGCGGGAATTCATTACGTGATCTTCGTGGTAGAGGAGCTAGGAGAACTTACAAACTGTTTCTCGTATCTCCATGAACAAATTTGTACAGTGTTACCTGAATAGCCTCTGCAGGTCTCCATTCCTTCTTTTGAAAATAAGCTTAACTGTAATTTGATTATACAATTAATATTACATATTGTAAATTAAACTTCGTCATTTACTTTTATTTATATCCATCTCTTTGAAGCATTAGAAGTCTTCTAAGACTTCACGATCTATTTATAACTGAAAACTATGGTTAAATAAGTGGATTTTTTTGAGAATCCTGTTGTTTCATACTTCAAGGATACGAAAATGTGTAATTCTTCTATGTTTGAACATAAATGTGAAATTTACATAGCTTCAGTATTCTTTTTTTATTTCTTCACTTTCTGAAACGAAAGTTCACAAAAGATTTAGAAATAAAAAGCCATGTTTGGGGTAGTTTCGAATTATCCGAAAATACAAAAATATTCCGAAAACACTTTGGAATTCAAACTAGTTGTTCCAAAATGTTTTATTTTTCTATATTATAAAAAAAATTTATAGAAATATTCTTTTTTTGGTGAAATCCTTAATTTTAAAAAAGGTTGTTCAAAATGTTAATCATAATTAATACATCCAATTTTAAATTTGAATGATCACTACTATTCATAATTCCACTTCGAACATAAATGAGCCTTTAATAATTTTATATTTTGCTTCTGAAACAAAATCTATCGCCATTAGTTGAAGTAATTTAAATATCCATTCAATAATACAAATAAATATATGTAAAATACAATTAAATAAGATGAAAATATAATAACGTTAATAATATC
>KZ806976.1:206239-227071 GCA_000696205.2 Oncopeltus fasciatus
ATATTGAGGAATATAAAAATTTCTCATTATAGCAGCAAGGCTGACAACTTTGCTCATATAAAAGTAAATAATCTTTCTACTATTCAAAATCAAAGGAAAGGAAAGATAGGAAAGGTATACAAATAACTTATTAAAAATGTATTCAAATTTGTATCATTTGCAATAAATAGAAAACATGCTAAATAATTTTTTTAAAAACATTATATCACAATAATAACAATGGATAAAACACTTGGTGACAAAGAAACAAATGATTAAAATAATTTTTCCAGCAAACCTACCATTCCATTAGATCATTTTACAGTCTCACTAAATGGAATGTAACAAAAAACAATAGAAATACTGAATATTAATAATTTCTATAAAAATATTTTGCTCCTAAAAATTCTGTTGATAAAAAGGCAGTATCACAAAGTATTCAAATTTCAGTCAAATCTGACCAAAAATAGACTTTATTTATTTAAGCAAGTAGAGAAATCATTTGATTGAGGTGTTCAGAAAAATCTACTTCAATTCAAACAGTAAACTAACTGGGAAAATATACTCTATTGGCACAATGTACAAAGTACAACTTTATATGTTTTATAAATATTTTTGATCTCATCTCTTATCATCCACATCTGATTCCCGACATTCACTATAAATTTAATTTAGTTTAAAAAAAATTAATAATAATACATTAACTACAATAGCACAGCTCAACCTTAAATTTATAGCAAAGATATTCTATAGCTTTATCAGTACAACTACCTTAAAATGAGAAGTAAAAATATTGCCCAATTATTTGTCAATCACAGGTTCAAATAGAAAAAAACAAATGAAAAGGGCAGGCAGTTTAATAAATCAGCTTAATTTTAAAAGCCACTTTTAAATTATATTAGTTATTTTACATCAGTTTAAAAAATATTGGTGAATTATTTTCAGTATCCAGTAGATTAATATTTTTTGAAGAATACAATTGTAATAAACTTCTGTGGTAAGAAAGATTTTGCTTTTTGGGATGATGTTCTGGTACATTAAAGGAATTTTCATATTTCAGGGAATAACAAACTAGTGATTCTAATAAGTAAAGCTAAAAGTCTTATTGTATTGATCAGCAATATACAGCTTTCATAATAAACTATAATAATAATAAAAACTGATAACTTCAAGTGTTTTAAAACTATAAATAAAAAATAATTTTCATGATAAAAAAAAAACTAAATAGAAGTAGAGAAAAAGTTTGCTAAGCCTTGAAGAATCCCTGTCTATAGAGAATATTTTCTCTCCATCATATTAAATTTGGAAACAGAATATAAGCATTTAGTACAAAGAGGTAACCAATATCTATTGCATTTCATCACACACACTTGAAACAAGTGACTGGAGTAATCTTTATTTTAGGCATAAAGTTTTATGTTTTACAAAAGAGTGATTTTAATTTATTACTTATTTTTGTTTCAAGAAAAAAAGTATATCCAAAAAGGAATCCCCAATTAAATACCTGAGAGAAAATTTCAATAAAATTTTAAATTAAAATAGTTTACAGACATAGATCATGTTAATTTGAGTAATATTCAATTTTAATCAAACAATATTTGCAATGAATAATTAGCAATGCAGTATGCAAATATTACCAAAGCATTGAAATTTTTTGAAGTTAGTGCTGTTTTTTTGAAGCAAAAATAAAATGATGAAGTAGATCTACCCTTTAGGGCTTAAAGCATGCAGAAGGAACAAGGATAGCAGTCAGAACTCAAGAGTTTTTGTATGGAATTAGTTAGCATTTTTGACAAATAAATGACTGTTTACTGTTTTCAGTCACTAATATGTAATATTTAGTGATTTGTTACATAAATGTTACAGAAAGGTTATACAAACAACTGTATTTACTGAAAATAAGGTCAAATAAAATCAAGGGTCTACTCTTATAGGCTCAATGTTTTAAGTTTATGTTTAATCTTAGTTTATGCTTATAAAATTGTAAATCAAAATGAATTCTAATGTTATTTGCTATATTGGGTGCTGCCACTTATTTATACTTTGCTTTTTTATAGTAAATCATTAAATATAAATGGAAGTAAACAAATAAAAATAATTGTGTAGAAACATTATTAAAAACAAACAATAAGAGAAAAATCCAAAGATCTTTCTTTTGTTTTCTATAGATAATTTAGATTTTCAACTTACTTTTACTTTAAAGAAAACTTAGTAAACAAATAGGAAATGACACAAATTAATAATAAATGAAATACAATAACATAAATATAGCTAATTAAAGTACATCAAGGCTATAGCATTCTTATTCTTAACATATATTGCATTAAACATTTAGCAAGACTACATGGTTGGCCCTAAAATAACTAACTCCCTTTGCCTCTAGCTCAATAAAGCATGAAAAGAAACAACCAGGTGATCAATATCAAATAAGTACCACAAACTTAATGAATATGTACAAAATAATAATAAATGAATTAAACAATTTAATTATATTTTTATATTCTTACATAAATATTTGAAGTATTTATTCATTCATTTGTACCTCACTATCATAAATAATGTAATCCTACATACTGAAAGCCTACTATATNATAGAGAGAGAGAGAGAGAGAGAGAGAGAGAGAGAGAGAGAGAGAGAATGTTTTACACACATACATATAACATTTTTTCAATAATCTAAAAATCTATCAATAACAACACAGAATTGTACGAAATATAAAACATTTTCATTGAACTATATTTACATGAGACTAATTTTTACTAATATTTTTATTTTATTTTATGAAAATGTACCAGAAATTAATCCTTTTCTTGAAATATGAATGAAAGTGCCAAATGTGCAAGATTTATTACAACCATCATTAAGACATGTCCAATGTTACATTTAAAAATTAAATTAAATTAATATCAGCAACTGTGATATTTTCATATATTGGATATTAGTAGTGTTAATAAGATCACATTTTTTAAGTAATGAGATCAATAATTAAAAAAAAAACATTGCAAGAAAGGAAAAATGTTGATATAATAAAATGATTAAGATTTAGTTTTAGTAGTATTATTTAGATAAAGATAGGATGGACCTACTAAGTAAAATAGTATGGAATAAATCATACACTTTCTAGAATTCAAAATGCTTGAAATATTATAACTTGATTACGCAAATATGCAAGATTTATTACAATCATCATTAAAACATATCCAATGCTGCATTTAAAAATTAAATTTAACTTGGGTTGTCTTTCCTGTCTAAATTCTTTATTTATGACTGGTTTCAGTGTTTTCACACCATTATCAGGTTTTGCATAGAGTATTTATATAATATAAAATATACTTTCCCTAGGTAAACATTTAGGGTTCATCTGGACACCGAGAGGAGGTATCTTCCTTATGACACTCTATAAAATACTTGATGATGGGGTGAAAGCTCAGAGGCAGGTCGTAAATAAAGAATTTAGGCAGGAAAGACAACCTTTGATTAAATTAAGTTGAAGAAATTTCCTGTAACTTCTAATAAAGATAAAGAAGAAATAAAATTAAATATTTATCAGTAATTGGAATAATGATATTGTTATATATTGAATATTAGTAGTGTTAATATCTATAGCATATTGAATTCTAAAACGTGTGTGCTTTATAATAGGTCTATACTAATTTTTCCAATCAGCACTTTTAAAATTAAATTATATTTAATATAATTTAATTTAATTTAATACAATAAGATAAACTGATTGTAAATTTTGCAAAAGATCTACTAGATAATTTTATTTTTGTAATAAAAATAATCGATTTATTTATTCTTACTTTCCTTTTTATTAATTAAAACAAAATATTTTTTAAATTTTCTCTCTCCTTTCACTAGATAAAAACTAGTGGATTTAAGGAAGACAGATATAAATCAACATTTTAAAAAATACTGAGAAAATATCAAATTTATGATAATTTAAAATTATACTCATTGAAAAGTCACTATTATATGCCAAAAATAAAAGAAAAAACTAATAACAGACTCCAAAAACATAAAATAAATAAAAGCAAGCCATTGTAAATTTTTATAACAAATCTGAAATTAATTTTACTCAAAAAAATATTAGATGAACACATGTTATACCAAGAGAATGCCTTTCTTTGGCTGAACAAAATGAGTACATATATATGGGTATATATATATATATATATATTTCTTAAAAATTGTTGAAAACTAATATGCCTTAGTTTCCAGAAATTTTTGGGATAACTCATTCTGGGAGGACAAACTATATTTTGCAGCAATTTACAAAATAATGATGATCTTAAAAAAACAAATAAATAAATTGAAAAAGAAAGATAAATCAAAACAAGAAGTCTCAAACTGACAAGAGCACTAGAGACTATAATGACTGTTGGAGAATAAGAAACATATTAGTTTCAAGCTGAAGAACTACAATTAGATTTAATAATGTGTAAAATATTTAATATGTAAAGTACTTAACTGATTTCATTAAATCTCTTAACAAACGACTAGCTGAGAGAGAAAACATTGACCAGGATGGCACTACATAAAAGAAGTAAAAAAAAACTTTTTCTTTCAGTTTAAAAATGAACACCAAATAGCGGTAACTAGAGTAATGAAAAGTCATTTATTCTTGGTAAAATAACCTATTAAAGATGATAAATATATTGACTAAATTTTTCTAAAATATTAATTATTATATTTGAAAATACAAACAATTCAAATGATAGTAATCTGTACACAATTTTTCACTTTATTATAAATTATACTATTTTGCCCTTAGGGACCATTAAGAAAACATAGTATATTACATATACCAGGGAGCTGGCTACACTGTCATATGGCATAATAATAACTCAGTTACCTGGGTAAATGTGTAACCAGATCCATTGGTTTATAATATACTATGTTTTTCTGATTACCATTAATGGCAAAATTTTTATATAATGAAGTGAAAAATTCTTTGAATTATCAAGACTTACATACATGTTCAATAGTATCTAAATGAAATATACTCATTATTAATAATCAATATTATTTTTTGTAATATTATTACTATATTATTTATTTATTTACTTTATATTATCTAAAGACAAAATATAACAGAGTAAAGTTCTAAGAAAACCAGAAAGTCAAGCCATTCTTTCACTATAAATAGTTTTTAATTTCCACACACATAAATACTGAGGGGGGAAAATCACAAACACACTCATATATAAGAAAATCTGAAAATATGCATGGAATTTTTTGTGCATTCAAAATAATTGCTTATTTACTGAAATCAGGAGACACTGTATACTAATAAGGCTTTTCAAGTTATTGTTTTTATCTGTATAACATAAGTCTAACAATAACAGTTTTTGCAAAAAGCAACAATTATTTTTAAAAATTTAATCATAAACAAACAATTTGAATAAATTTGATCCCAGCAACATACAGAACTTTCACACTCAAGAAATACGGAGAATGGAATGAGAGGAATTTGAACAAGGAATGCCTTTCTAGCATATCAGCTCATGCAAGGGAATCAAAATTTTTCATAGAAAAGTGAAATAGAAATGAAAGACTATTTAGATTATCTAGTAATCTGACATTTTAAAATTACAAAGTATCTGAGGTTATTATACTTAATAAAATAATATAATTATAGAGGTAATAAAGTTTAAATTATCTCGTATGCTAATGAATTTTTATGAGGCATATTTTTTGTCATTTTCCCTGTACAATTTATTTTCTGCTATGACAGTATGTACTGGTATACCGAACTCATTGACGTCTTGACCAAAATATAAATTTTTCAAGAAAGATATACAATTTATTTATTTCTACATAAAGGATTTATTTACTTTAATAGGAAAAATACACTCTATCACTATTGATTAAATAAAATAGCATGGTTGGAGATATCTTTTTATATAAAAAACAGCAAAATGGTACCAATTTTTCAAAACAGATTATTACTATTTTTTATTTATTTAGATAATTGTATTTTAGTAGTTAGTTTTTGCTAGTAGGTCCATCAATATTATTTTTAGGGCCTTACAATTTTCAAAATTTGGTGAAGCACGAATAGCCTAATCAAGCAACACAAGATGATTTATTTTCCAAAACAAAGAGCTTCTTTGGATTTAGCTCATCATTGTTAGTTTTCAACCTTTTCATTAAAATCAAATATATTAGCAAAACTTTCACTGAAAAAATTTTAATGAGCAGTCATTTAATTGTTTTGATAATAATATTTAATTAATAGTAAGCTACAATTTGTAACTACTTGCATATCTTTAAAATGTTTAAGATGTTTTTTTATTTTGAAGCCAGAAATGAACCAAAACATTTCACATTTCAAGCCCTGTTTTTTAAACCATTAATAAATTTACAAAAATTAATGAATTTATAAATTCATAATATTTTTTATATTTATAAATCATGAAAAAACTTTTCTTATAATAAAATTTGCTAGCAGATTTGAGCTAAGTTTTTCTAAAAAATAGAAGTATAAGACGTTTTTTCATTATTATAAATGCAAACCATTAAATAAGAGATTGCAAAAATCTAAAATGCACCAAATTATTTAATTTGATGAAATTGGTAATCACACATTTTTTTGGCGATCTTCTAAAAAACTATTCTCTAGCTTGAATATTGTGATCATAAAGTTAATATTTATTATGATGGAATAATACCACATATGCAAAATAAGAAAAATAATAAAATTAAATGAGAAATTCTAAAAAAGACACATCATTAAATTAATAAATATAGTAATTGAAACTAAGAAATACACAGTAGTATTAAATATAATATTAAAAACCATGGTATATATGATGTATTGCAGTATATTTGCCAGTTTATAGATATCAATAGGAAATAATATCTTGGAAAATTTTACAACTTTTTTTAAAGTAATGGCCAAGCTATTAGGACACATTAAAGTAGAAATTGGTTATCATATGATAAAAAATAAATTTAATGTTTTCTTCAAGCTTGCTCTTGGACCCACAAAGCAAAATTATTAGTGATGAATGCCTTATTTCTGCAAAGTGCACAAAACAAACTTGTATACAGATATTTTCTTTTCTGTTATCTCAATTATGTTGGCCAAGCATTACTTTTTTGTGTATGTGTGTGTGTGATTATGAACCATATATATATATATATTNATATATATATATAGACACACACACAGAATACTCAGATTAAACATGTTGCCAAACTACAATACTTCTACTTTTAATTTGTCATGTAAATGAGTAAAAGGAAAAGTAGTAGAAAATGGATGAGTAATATTAAGATCAGAAATAGAAAATTTGTTCAACAATTTATTAAAAAAAGTTAATTACCTAGTTCTTGAGCAAAACCGTAATCCACAGCCTTCCTTACATATTTTTGTACTAGAAAATCCAATTGTACTAATAATCTTGTTTTATGTTTTACAGGACATTTAAATTAATAATTCAAAAGGAGCTATATATAGTTCATTCTTTTCATAGAAAAAAAAAAATACCTACTTCAATAAAACTAATTAAATGAGATACTAAATAAAATTCCAATTATTTATAAATCCCATTGATAAAAAAATATCTTATTTACAATTCATATGATCAAAACACACTTAAATTCTCTCTGTAAATAATTAGAAAAAAAATTTTGATGAACAAATTTTAAAAAGTATCCCAGTGTTCAGAATTTGCCAAAATTCACCCTGTTTGATGCATTTGCAAAAAGCTTTCTGATTAAAAAATTTAATTTAAAAAATTGGTTGGATTTATTTTACTATAGAGGAGAGATAAGTTAATGGATTACAACAGCTCATGTCTTTAATAAAATAATAAAATTAAGAGAAGGAAATATTTTTTTCTGTGAAACTCATTGCTAGCCTTTTAAACTATAAGTAAAGACAAACTAATAAATGAATGCTTGATAAATTCAAAGCACATTTACATTATGTGCCACATACAAACCTCTTTAACAGGCAGATATGCAATTTGCCAAAATACTTTATTGGTTTACAGAGAGCTTAAGTTATTGAAACTAACATTGTAGCTAAACAAATTGTTACTGACATATATGCATTCTATTAAGAAGTACTTAGCATGCTTTAATATTAAATATCAACTCAAAACTAGAGCCTATATAAATTGCTCTGTAAAAAAAATTGAATATCTCTCTTTTTAAAGGACAGATTGTAACTGTATAGAGAAATTTAAAGCCAACAAATAAAAAATGTAAAAGCAATTTTATTCTCATTATTAAACAATAAAAGTTAAGTGATACTTAATATAGTAGTCATTCCTGAGTTCTGAAGAAGATATATTAAACACGGTAGTCTTGATTTAAATTAGTTTGGTGCCACAAACACACAAACCCAAGGATATTAAAGATTTCACATAAATATGCATTCATAAACACAATACCTTCATGAAAATTTTGAGTGAAAAAACTTGGTCAAACTTCATAATGAAATTTTAGCCTCAAAAGCATTAAACAATACACACTTAGTGATTATACATCATCACATAACTGACATTACTTATTCCTACTGTAAATGGCTCAGTCCAACCATTTTGAGTAAGAAAATTTTAAGCATCGAGCAAGCTTAATTTAGTATAGAAATCCACTAAGTAATATAGTAGTAATAAACAAACAATAAAACTGTTATGGAAAAATTAACAAAATAAAGAAAACCACAAATATTTCTAAATATGGTTTTATAGATAACAAAAATTGATCTAACAAAAGTTTTAATTAAATAGTTTTAATTTTTATGAGAGGAATTTGAACAAGGAATGCCTTTCTAGCATATCAGCTCATGCAAGGGAATCAAAATTTTTCATAGAAAAGTGAAATAGAAATGAAAGACTATTTAGATTATCTAGTAATCTGACATTTTAAAATTACAAAGTATCTGAGGTTATTATACTTAATAAAATAATATAATTATAGAGGTAATAAAGTTTAAATTATCTCGTATGCTAATGAATTTTTATGAGGCATATTTTTTGTCATTTTCCCTGTACAATTTATTTTCTGCTATGACAGTATGTACTGGTATACCGAACTCATTGACGTCTTGACCAAAATATAAATTTTTCAAGAAAGATATACAATTTATTTATTTCTACATAAAGGATTTATTTACTTTAATAGGAAAAATACACTCTATCACTATTGATTAAATAAAATAGCATGGTTGGAGATATCTTTTTATATAAAAAACAGCAAAATGGTACCAATTTTTCAAAACAGATTATTACTATTTTTTATTTATTTAGATAATTGTATTTTAGTAGTTAGTTTTTGCTAGTAGGTCCATCAATATTATTTTTAGGGCCTTACAATTTTCAAAATTTGGTGAAGCACGAATAGCCTAATCAAGCAACACAAGATGATTTATTTTCCAAAACAAAGAGCTTCTTTGGATTTAGCTCATCATTGTTAGTTTTCAACCTTTTCATTAAAATCAAATATATTAGCAAAACTTTCACTGAAAAAATTTTAATGAGCAGTCATTTAATTGTTTTGATAATAATATTTAATTAATAGTAAGCTACAATTTGTAACTACTTGCATATCTTTAAAATGTTTAAGATGTTTTTTTATTTTGAAGCCAGAAATGAACCAAAACATTTCACATTTCAAGCCCTGTTTTTTAAACCATTAATAAATTTANTGAATCAAGACATTAACTATTTATAGATTTATTATTAATAATTTAAAATATTTAGTAAATGACAAATCTAACAGTATGTTTTTCAGTTAGGCTACTGAATACAATTTGCACTAAAGGCTAGCATTTCTCCTCAGGTCTGAACAACATTCAAATATGAAATATTATTGAGACTAACACTTTTACTTATACTATAACTATGGATTCAAATAAAATACTATTTGTTCAAAATAAACTCTAAACAATCATTCATTAGAAAAATATTCCTGTTTCATAAAAATAATCAATTCATAAAACAATAAATTTTCAGGAACTTTAATAAACATAACCAGTAATACGGAAAAAAAACATTACATTAGAACAAGATATTCAATAAATAGCAAGCAATCTTTGGTAAACTAAATTTCTTTTTATAGTCTCATATACACATTGACGTTCCAAAACATAAAAATGCCCATAAAGAATGGAGTCCTCACTATCAATTTATTTAAAATTTCAGGAATTTAAGAAGTTCAGTGATTTCCAAGACATTAAAAAGAATTCCTTAACAGTTAAGGCATTTCAGAAACAAATTCCTCTAATAGATGCTGCTTGAGTTTTTAAGCTAAAAAAATCCTAATGGTAAGTAGACCTAGGAAAATAAAACCATGCTAGAAACTGTGACACTGACTCATCACTAAGTTACTCTTTAGACAATACAGGGCACTATGGTTCCGATAGAATAATAAAAGTTAAGCACTACAAAACAGGGTTAAATATACCTTCAGTATTAGAAATTATAATGATTCAAAGCCTGAAAGAAATATGATGAAAAAACAAAACTAAGGAGACCTTTACTGAACAGTATCCTGAAAAAATAAAAAGTTTTGATATTCATAGACCAGATTCAAAATAGGATGTAAGAGAGATGTGTAAATACCACAAGAAATAATAATAGACTTAGTTGAGGAGTTTTGTGAGAACTTTCACCAGCCAATGCTGTACTGGATGAAGCAAAATAATTTAGTAGGGTGTTTTACAAAAAACTGGAGAAATAATTAAATAAAGATTATACAAATGACCAACTAACTAAATTTAAAATATTAAAATTATTGGAGTCAGTGATCAATAGTTCAGGATCGATAATCAACCATGTCAACAAAAATAAAAGTTTATATAATAGATATACATTAGTTCTGCTGTTTATAGTAAAGGTTTCCATGTTTATTGTTTTTCACATTAGTTAAAAAACAATTTCTAATTAGGTTATAAATCAGTTTTTAGTATTACCTTTTTTTAAGCAAACATTTATAATTTGTGGAGATCCCCTCAAGTTCCTGACTGACCCAGTAAAGAATGAAACAAAACTTTCAAAGAGTTCAATAAAACAGAAATACACAATTCAGTATATCAATATGATTACTTTTCAAACGCAAAATGAAAGTGGTAATTATTTATTCAGTGATTTAATTTTACAATGTCTAAAACCCTAAGATGCTTAAAAAAGCTTATATACTGCAGAAAAATTAAACTAATTGAAAATGAAAGGACAATGTTTATTCTACTTTATTTTGAAAGTTTCAGCATATTTTTCTTTAAAATTGTCCAAATAATATTTTTAAAATAATTAAAAACAATTAAAACACTGAGATAAGCCGACTAAATGTTATAATATTGCGAAAGTAGGTTTAAGATGATCTTCTAATAGTTTGGACATTAGAAGATTAAACAACCAATCAGTTCAATAAAGAAACCTATTCATAATTACACTCACAACAGATAGCTATTCTTAGTGGTGAATATGAGAGCATAATTTGAGCAGCTGTAACTGTAATGAAAACTTATAACTGTAACACTTTAACAGGACGATTGAAGAGCAAAGCATATGAAATGTTGCAATGAATTAGGTCACTTATTTATTTAATCACAATATGGCTGAACCACAAAATTGCTAGCTTAATTTAACTTTAAGAGTTTTAAATAAAATTTATGAATGAACTAGGTAGGATGTAAAACAAACTGAGGTGAGATTAAAAGAATAGTAGAATGTATTGAGGCACCCATTGTAATGTTTTCCTCTAACTAATAAAGAAAAAAAGTGAACAATATAACTCAATGTGAAGAGATCCCATATTTAGGAGTTAGGAGATCAGAAGTCTATCACTAAAGCCACTGTCAAGGTGAATCGTTGGGTAACATGAAGAAGTGGTCAGCGGTGCTTGAAGGTGTTGGAGAGCAGCGACTTGAACTGAAGCTACCAGAGCTCAACTCCTCTTCTACACTTCCTTGCCCAATTACACCATAACCACCTGGAAAAAACATAAATTAACAACTAATCCAGTTAGAAAATGTAATAAAGATTAATAAAAGCTAATAATTTTAATAATTCACTAAAAACAAAAGCATGCCTACACTGTGGCACTCTTGACCTTTCCCATAAAAACATAACTAAACAAATGAAAAAAAAAAGAAAGTTTAAGGGTCAAGATCCCCTGAAACATTTTTTGCTATAATCATCATGATGTCTAGGGGAAATTGAGTTAGCTTTATTTTATTAATTCTACAGGTTATCCTATAATTCTGGTGCAATTTCAGAGTTTTCAGATTATACAGAGCAAAAATATAGATACTTTATAAGTAAAATTGAGTTGGCATTGACAGAAAACATATTTTTTTCTCATACAATATCGGTCAATACTTTTTAATTCTCATGTGACAACTTATGGCTATCTATAGGCAGCCATCTAATTCTAAACAACCATGGCAATTGTAAATAGGTCCCCTCGTTCAAGCAAGCGTCTTTCAAGTCAAGATTTATTTTTCAAATTAACGATTTTCAAAATAACCATATATTAAATATGATTTCAATAAAAAAAAATGCACAGATGGTTACTTTATCTTTTATTAGTAATTAACTTTAGTTTCATATAGCATGGCTATCAAGGCTTTTTTAAATAGAATAATTGTGAATTCACAATAATTCTAAACACAATAATGATTCTATTATATTATATGCTAGCCATAACATTATATATTGTATTAGAAAACATAGAAAATCCACTATTCTGAATTCCACAATTTCTCACCCACTTTTATTTGAACTTGAAGATTTTACTTTACTTAATGGATGGAACTAGGTATAAAAATGTGTATTTTCACCTGAAGTTATTTAATAGAACTTAAGGATATATCTCTAAAATATCCTAAATTTATATATTCAAATATGAAATATTATTGAGACTAACACTTTTACTTATACTATAACTATGGATTCAAATAAAATACTATTTGTTCAAAATAATAAAATTTGCTAGCAGATTTGAGCTAAGTTTTTCTAAAAAATAGAAGTATAAGACGTTTTTTCATTATTATAAATGCAAACCATTAAATAAGAGATTGCAAAAATCTAAAATGCACCAAATTATTTAATTTGATGAAATTGGTAATCACACATTTTTTTGGCGATCTTCTAAAAAACTATTCTCTAGCTTGAATATTGTGATCATAAAGTTAATATTTATTATGATGGAATAATACCACATATGCAAAATAAGAAAAATAATAAAATTAAATGAGAAATTCTAAAAAAGACACATCATTAAATTAATAAATATAGTAATTGAAACTAAGAAATACACAGTAGTATTAAATATAATATTAAAAACCATGGTATATATGATGTATTGCAGTATATTTGCCAGTTTATAGATATCAATAGGAAATAATATCTTGGAAAATTTTACAACTTTTTTTAAAGTAATGGCCAAGCTATTAGGACACATTAAAGTAGAAATTGGTTATCATATGATAAAAAATAAATTTAATGTTTTCTTCAAGCTTGCTCTTGGACCCACAAAGCAAAATTATTAGTGATGAATGCCTTATTTCTGCAAAGTGCACAAAACAAACTTGTATACAGATATTTTCTTTTCTGTTATCTCAATTATGTTGGCCAAGCATTACTTTTTTGTGTATGTGTGTGTGTGATTATGAACCATATATATATATATATATATATATATATATNCACACACACACACACACACACACACACACACACACACACACACACACACACACACACACACACACACACACACACACACACGAGTCATAGATTTTTGAGGCCTATGTAGCAACAAACACACAAAAATTGCACAAAAAACATTTTACATGATAAAGTACAAGTTAGGAGTTTATATTAACAACTTTGCATATTTTCAATACAAATATTTTTTTATTTAAAATACTCACAATCAAGTGACATGTGTATTCAAACTATTTTAACACTTCACTTTGTTGTTAAGTTGAAGCCTAATTTTTCTGGAAAAGTCCTTGTGCTTTTATTTCTGAAGTTCTTAGCCACAGATCAGCAGCCAGTTTTTCAGTCTTCAGATTTATGAAGTAGCATTTACTAGCATTATTGAAGTAGCAACATTATTCACTGCATCCCTGATAAAATTACGATGAATGTCTTAATGAATCTTACAGCTATGAAATACAAGATTTTGAGAAAAATTCTTAGCTTTCTGATTGCATTTTTAAAGCAAAAGCAGGAAATTTGAAGCTCACTAGAAGCCAAGTTCACGTCACCATAAGTGACAGCATCGTATACACTGCTTCAGTGTTTGATATAGCAACAGTTAGTTTTTTTTTTTTACTTCACTACTTACAGCAACATTTTTCAATTCAAACTTTTAAATGAAAAATACATGATTGGTTATCATCAACAGCAGAAATCCAGTCAGCATGCAAATAAACCTTTAATGTCTTTGCCATTGGAGATTTAGATATCCATTTTTCTTTTGGGAAAAGCTGCAATAACTATATATATAATTGTTTCGCTTCATTTCGCTGTTGTGTTCTATTTTAAGTGCTAGCAACAAGTGGATCTAGCTTAGTCTAGCAGCAGAAGAAAATGTTTTTTGAAAATCTATTTCAGGTACCACCACGAGAGTATTCCTTTACTACCAAAGCTTTAAAACTACCACTAGCATGATGTATTTCATTTATAAGAGTGTATAATTCTTTGATCTTCTGGTATACCTACAATTATGCAGCTCTAATTTTTCAAAATTGAGACAAATTCATTTTATATCGCTTCTTTCCATAAATAAGATTCTGGAAAAGAAAGTGCAATAGAAATTACTATAAAAAAAAAAAAAGTAGTCACACTCTATTTAATTTTCAATCCATTTAAAAATATTATTTTCATTTTTCTATAAATTTTCATCAACTTCCTTCATTGGTTCATTCAATTAACTATGCACTACTCTGTCTTATTTTCCTTTTTTTTTTTTTTTTTTTTTAATTGGCTTAATTTATACTTATATTGTGTAGTTAGATTCTATTTTAGATTTAATGACAGTTTAAAGCAATTCAAAGGAGATAAATTACATTCCATGATTATTCAATATTCCATCAATGTCATTTAAAACTAAAGTTTACTTCATGGTATAACTTTTCTCTTTCTAAGAACACATACTCAAGGCCTCGGTTGTCTCAGGGAACCTTCAAAAACCCTTATGAGAATAAGGATTAAGTTTTCCTCTTTTATAGTATTTTTTCAAGACCTATACAACATTACCATGCTTGAAAATAGACTACTTTGGGACGTTTCTCATACCAAATACACTTGGGCATTTCTCTTTTTAATTAAAAAAAAAGTACATTCTTTTCTCACATGTTTTGCCATGTTGACATAACTGAGACACTGGAAATAAGTTGTTCTGCATGGGTGTGTGAGAGACAGACTGCCTACGTTTAATCCCTTGGTTTTTCAAAAAAATCATCAAAATATTTACTAACTCTATGCCACTATTATATAGTAAAAGTTTTATTCGCTTTTCAGTGTCATTTTAGGCAATATTTTTGAAACTTTTAGATACTTGATGGAGTAATTTTCAAAAGTAGTCTTCAAGAATAGTCGTCAGTGAAAGTTGTGAAGCATATTATCACATGATAGAATATTCATAGGTGCACTAAGATCACTTTATATTATTTAAAATAATTTTTCAAATTATTTTGGATAGGCAAGTGAGTAAATTTTCTTTTTAAACATATTTAAATTACATTACATTATACATTATTTAAATTATAAATTTTATATTCTAAGGACCAAATTATTTTACATAATAATAATATAATAGACTTTCAAATCACTGAAATGTCCAAATTGCCTGACTTCTAGTTCTAGCTCTGATTATATATTAATAGAACTAATAGCTCATGTTGCTCATTATTTTTTATCAGTTTTCGGTAATAGAAGAATTTACACAAGCATGATAGCTCTAAGCTATTCATAAGAATTTAGAGACAATTTTCCACATGTCAGGGAGCCCAATGAGATATATTTCCATGTTTTGAATCCTCTAATGATTATCTCAGTGTTTCCTTGAAGATGATGAATAGAAGAGTGGTCAGGTATAAAACTAAACTTATGTTTTGGAATTGTATTTTTCCTTAAGCAAATATTTAGAAGCATTGATCTCAAAAGGCTAGGAGAGAATGGGAGGAGAAAAAGCTCATGGGATCATAGCTAGGTATTTTATTTTGTGAGCCTAGTGGAGACAAATTTTGTAGATTGAAGATATGTGAGATCATTTTTTTTGTCAATTTTTTCTTAGAAGGATAAATACTAATATTCATAAATATTTCTTCTGAGCTTGACCATGTAGTAAAGTTACTTTTATGAAGCTTTTGCACACCATGGCTTTTTCATGGCTGAAAGTAGAAGTTTCCAGGTACTGCTTGCTTCGAGTCACAATTTCTCAGCCCCATGTCATCATAGAAAAGTCTGAATTATTGTGTTGCCTTCAGTATTAGTTGTGCTCTTGAAGTGTAATTGTGCCGATCTTTGAGACAAAATATTTCACTTCAAAAAATATTGTCACACACTAACATCATTTGTTGTGATTCTTGCCACATGGTAACATCATGTGTTTTGGGTTGCGAACTGATCAAGTTGGGAGAATGCAGGGCTCAAATATCAGATTAATAACTATATAAGAAGCCAAAATAGTCTAATAAACTATTCTCCTCTTTATCTTTTATAATAACTCTTGGTATTTTTCATACTTCTTTAGGTATTTATTAACAACCGCTTTTAAGATCTACAAACACTCCAGCATTCCTGGTCATGGATGCTATCCCCTCTTCTTCCCTGTTATATTCTCTGATTGTTGAATGTTATATGGAAATTGAAAATAAAAAAATAAAAAATAATGATAAAAGAAAGAAAAAAAAACAGGATTTCTTATTGCTAAAAATCAGATTGGTCAACTTCATTTATTATTCTTCCTATAATTTCATTCCTTGCATGAGATTATCTCCTGTAACCATTTAGCTCTATGTTTGGTCACTAACTATTAAGATGATTCCAGTTTTACTTTGGGAAAAGTTATGTCTTCCTTTTACCTCTCTTACATTATAACAGTTTACCTACTTGTATTAAATATGTAAAAAATTAATTCATTTTCCATTTAAATCCAAGTTCTCAATAGTCTTGTTTATTAGACCACCATTGCCTCCTAAGCAATGTGGTCTTGTCATTTGTGGTAAATTGTTGCATTTTTAATTGCATTTAATGTTGAAATTTAAACATTCTGTTTACTCTTAATTCAACTTGTACTGCATCAGATCCTCCGTTAAAGGTTTTAATTCTTAAAGAGTAATTAACTAAAATTTCCTGTTAATCAAACACCTACATGAACTGCAAGTATGTTTACAGCTATAGTTACGGTAATTGTCTAGTTTTTGTTTGTCTATTAAGTAATGACCATTCAGATTCAGCAATAGCTGCCAGAGAATTTACCAGATGCAAGTTCTCTTCCCCTGTACTATGTTAAAATTTTTAGTTTTCTCTCCACTTACTTTTTTCTTAGATATTAAATAAACTATTTAATTAAAATATAAATTGAAATATAGCTTTTGAAACTATAAATCATTTTAATCAATGGTATTAATGCAGCTAACTCACTATTTAATAACTTCAGTTGTCTGTAGAGGGATTTATCACAAGCAACCCACTGTATTTGAGCACCACTACTTGGTTTTTATTTAATAATGTGTTTTTATATATGAAGACAAATTCTTACTTTCTGTAATTCATATTGCCTATCTCATTGCCATATTTTTCATTCTTCTTAAATTAGTATTGTATTTTTTTCCTTTTAAGTATTTAGAGCCAATTTTTTTACTGATTCATTATTTACATATTAACCCATGTGTTTCCCCCTTAGACCTGTCCAATGACATGAAGACTAAAGAGTCTCTGGACAAGCCATTACTCATGTCCTTGCCACTCAAGGCAGTAACACCTTCCGAGGTCAATTATATAATCTCTCATCCACCTAAGCACTAATCACCCAGATATAATTTAATCACTGGTCAAATTCTCCCTAATCTTCCCAAGAAGGCAATTATATTTCTTACCTACATCTATAATTGTATACTCCAAACTACACACTTCCAACTCCTCTGGAAATATTCCGACATAATATTATTTTCTTTTAGCTTTTTTGGATGTTTCTTAAGCATTTGATAGTCAGGCATAGCGGTCTTCTGTTTAAACTGAAATTCATACTTCCTTTTACTTAAACACTTACCTAATCCTTAAGACTTACTTATCCAACCATTTCTTTAGGGTTCGGAGAGGATTAGATTACTCTGATTTCTACCAAGTGGAAGCGGGAGTTCCTCAAGGCAGTGTGCTTGGACCTATCCTATTTATCCTGTACACTGCTGACATCCCTACCTAGCTCTATTTGCAGATGACAAGGCTATCCTATCTTCCCACCCCGATCCTAAAACTGCTTCTAAAAGCGTACAAGATCATCTTCATAGCATTCAGAAACAGTGTGGCAAATGGAGAACAAAAATTAAAGAAGCGAAATGCGTTCAAGTTAATTTCCAATTACGAAAGATATATTTTCCTAAAATTGTGAAATTTAACAATATTCCTTTTCCACTCCCAAATTCCATTCGTTACCTGGGGTTCCATCTTGACTCACCACTCACATGGGATGAACATATTAAAATTAAAAGACAAGAACTCACGAATGGATAGGAATTACAATCTTATAATAGAAAACAAACTGACGCTCTAAAAGACATTACTATGACCAATCTGGACAAACGGTGTAGAAATCTGGGGTATGCCATTCCATCCTAATCCATTAGCACAGACCTTGTCTTCCAATTCCAACCCCTACAACCCTCCCAGTCGACTCAAACGAAAATGGCACCATGACCTCCTGGGGACATTGTCTATAAATAACTTGAGAGTGGTGTCATTGGTCATCTTTTCTCCTTATGTGATGGTCATTGAATGTCATTTTTACTATTCATAGTAATCAAATTACAAAATTTTTTTATTATTTTTAACAGAATGCAATAAATAATTATGAGGTTTTAAAAAAAAAAAAAAAAAAAAAAAAAAAACCCTTTGTCCCTGCTAAGGTAATAGAAAGCTTTTTACAAGTTTTATTGAACAATTCAGCATATATTTCAAAAAGTCTGTCACAAGTGCAATGAAAACTAAGCAGATTTCCTGCTTCATTAAATAATATGAGACTGATATGAGTCACTCCAGACAGGCAATTTCCGAGAACACCGGAAGGGGAGAGTTGGGGGAGGCACTTATCTTCCTTATTAAAATTGTCTTACAAAATGTTAAAGAACAAGAATACTGTTTTAAAATTATATTTTAGGCTTATTATTATTAATAAATGTTAAATATTGTTTCTTAATAATAATCACAACAAGGATATTGATTATTCATCTTGGTGGTCCACTAAATTTCCCCATTTCCTCATCCATTTTGATCATAATCAAATTTCATAAACAGTTTCCAAAAAAAGAAGCCTAAAGACTGAGTTTGGTTTCAATATTGTAAGTAGAGGGGTCCTACCCAATTCTTGTAATTTCCCTTGCAGTAACATTTTGAAGTATTATTGTTAATTTGCATTCTTTGAATAATAAATATTGAAAATTAAATTGGAAGTAAATTTGTTGACTGTCGAGTTTTACAGGGAGAGGCTTGTCAGGAATTCGATCTTAGTAGCTGAAAATAAACCAGTCATGATTTAGTTACTGTAGAGCAGTAGTCTATCACTCTCCATCGCCCTACCTATATGCCTTGATGAAGGCAATTGAGGCAAAAGTGGACTAAAATAAAATAAACTTTATTGTTACAGTGATGATAATGCAAATAATACAATTTCAAATTCTGGTCTCCCCTAAATCAATGTCCCCCATTAAGGACTGTTTCAGATATAATTGAATATACATTGGTTTGAGGTAAGATGTTCAAATACGAAATGTGTATTTTTATTTTTTTAAATGTGGATGCTAGGGCACACACACAGAGACATACACAGTGCAGGATTCAAATAATTAATAGAGCTATGTAGATTTTCATTTAATTTGAGAGAAGCAATGTAATTTATCCACAGAGTTCCAGCATTTCTCTTATTTAATCATTGAGCCCCACATATCAAGATGATCATCTTCCCAAATAATCATCTCTTGCAATGAAACATCCTTGGGGATAAAAAAAACATGATTGAGTTAAAACTATTTTATATTGTCTATTACCAATCAATATTCTAAACAAAACAGTAAAAACAAAAAACAATTAGACAAGATAAAAGGCAAGAAGTAAATAATGGTTTCCAGAACCTGGAGTTTGGGTGCTGGAGTATTGGTACATCTTAAAAATTGCTCTTTTTTTTAAAGCTCTAAGGTGAAGATATTTCTATGTTAGAGAAATGAAAAGAAAATTTTTTAAAACTACATATATCTATGAAAGGAATTTAAGAACTTTATATAAGAATGGGATGAAAAGTAGCAAAGAGAATGTGTCTTTCAATGAGAAACTCATAAATGAAATTTTTTCTTATGTTTATCAATTATACTATTTACAATTGTAAAGGAAAAGGACCAATAAATTTCAGTTACAAACAATCACCTTCATTTGACTTTTACTGCAATATCAGCCAGATAACCTCACAGTTTGTTACAAAATTAATGGGTTCAGAAAATCAGAAGAACTAGAGTAATATTTTTTCCTCTATGTTAAAGGGTGTCCTGTTTCCGAAAAAATTAAATTTTTTTTACATTTGTGATTTTGTTTATCCTCTTGCACATTTAAATTATTATTCAATATAGTGCATAAATTTAATTTAATTTTAATATACATAAATATACTCAAGGC
>KZ806976.1:232111-242385 GCA_000696205.2 Oncopeltus fasciatus
GCAACTAAAGGATAATATATTATTTTAATTATCACTTTCAAACTATAGTTAAAAAATCCCAACACTTTTTAATAAAATTGTATTAGTTCATTTTTTTAAACATGGGAGAGAAAATGTCTAGGATGGAATACAAAGAAGTCATAATGGGAATGTTTTAAACCAATGTTTTTTATTTAACAAGGTAAATAATTTATCATCTTAATTGATGATTAAGGGCAATTATCACAGGTATAAAAGTATTTATTTATATTTAAAAGATTTTAAATTTTTACTTTATTTCTTTTTAGAATATTTAAAAAAAACAACTATTGCATGCTAAAAAGATGAAAAATAAAACAAATATGTGGACTTGTGCATCTTCCTATAATTTCCATAATATATCCACTTCATAAACTATAGTAGTTTTGCAACTATGTATTTAGCAAAGAAATCTAAAAACACTCTGTTCAATTATTTTAAAGTTTTGCTTATTATATGCATGCTTAAAAAATTGGTAATTTTAAATGAGTGTTTGAACTCTAAAATAACTAACCGTAAAGATTACTTAACAAAATTAATTTAAAATAACTACTTAATTCTAAGTCTAGGGCAGGTAATAAACTACAACAATCAACCAACTTATTACTGCTGCATCCATTCAACTTATGTAGGAAAAAAAATAGGAGGTTTTTTAAAACTTAATTTATATTGTTAAAACAAAACAAAAATTAAGTCATTATGATAATTGTGGTAAAGTAATCCCACAATTCATTATTTATTTAAATCGTACAGTGAGCTAGAAAAAAACTCTCTACCTCAGCCAGGGAAAACTACCTCCTTGACTGAGGTAGAGTTTTTTTTTTCTAGCTCCCTGTACGATTCAAACACAACAAAAATGTTTTTCATTAATTTTAAAAACCTATTGGTATTAGAACATGACTACTACCTACTTAATCAGGCAAACAACAGTGACTGAAGTTAATTGGGCCAATAAATTCAATTGAGCAGATACAGAGAGAAGAAGAGAGATTTAAGCTTTAATTTTGTGAATATATAATTGTTATAAAATACTTTTTTAAAAAATTAAAAAAAACAACACGTAATTTCAGTGCAGACTAAATATTAAATTAATATTAATATATTGATAAAAGCACTTAAATATTGGCAGTCTTTTGAGATTAAAATGCCTTTAATTCTTACTTGCCTTGAAATAACATTGCAAAATACAATACACTTTAAAACCAAAACTTCATTTAAGTATTGAATTATTAAAATTTATAAAAGGTTAAGTTATTTCTTAGTTCAAAGCTACTTTGTACTATTGTATATATTTTTCTCTGAAGGCTGAGATTTTTTTGGGATCACGAGTCCCATTATTAAATAAATAAAAATTATTTTAATATTTAGAGGTCATTTATACTTAGCCATTTAACTATTTATATTTATAATATTTAATTACTTGATGGTGTACTAATATTTAACACATTTAAATAGTTAAACCTGGGATGTATTTTTCTTTTGTAGGTAAATTCAGTAAAAATAGGGTAAAAATATGGATCTGAGGTTTACAAAAAAATTATTTACATTGTTGAAACAAAACATGAAAATGAATTAGAAAATTTTATTATCTACTCCCTTAAGTATTCAAACTTAACCGACCATTCTATAAGAATCCATTGAAATATTTTACTCCTTTAGTTTTCAAATCTATTTAAAAGAACTATAAGAGCCTAGGACCCGATCTCTACAAACAGGGTTCTCAGGTTTTAGGACTACCTTTACTATTAAGTTCTTGCAATCGAATCCCTCAGCCAGGGTACATCATTAGGGAGTATTAACTTTAAGTTCACTAAGCCAACAGAAGACAACCATATAAGAATGTGAAGATAATAAACATGCCGAATCGTATCCTTTGACAATATATTCTGATCAATTTTATTTACAAACTATCTAATGCTGTATATCATATAAAAACCCTTAAATAGATTTCATATGAGTTTAAATGATTTTATACTTGAAGTAAAAAAAACTAGGTTTCAGAAAATCATTAGAGCTGCTTTTGAGGGGAAAAAAATGGAATAAATAAACAGCATATTAACAGGCTAAGAGGTAGTAAAGGTAGGAATATTGAGTTTCAAGCACCATTAGATGATAAAAGTTAGCTTTCTTCAATGCTGATCTTGTTAATAAATAATATACATAAGATCAGGTGTTTTTTTGTTTTTCTTTACAGGAGTTAGGTAAGGCCTGAATGGTTTCTTTTTTCCATGTTTAGCGCTAAGCAAAATCAGTGCTAGCCCCTGTATGAGAGGCAATTTAAGTACAAACTGTTAGGGACTGAGTTCAGATAAAGTATTAGGAAGAAACGAAATTTGTGTCCAGGGCTTTTAGTATGCGAGTATACATGCTGAACACAACCTGCATTACATGCAATACATTATATTATAATAGACTTGTAACCAATAAAATATTTCCTTTGTAGAGATATCCCAAAATGCGGCAGAGCATTAAAATATAAGAGGAAAATTCAAGAAAAACTTTGTCATCCAAGATGAAGAAAACCTACAACTGGACAGAGCCTTTTGGTTGCTAGAGAACAATCTGTCATTAATAAAATCAGGCCACTTCATGATTTTCTGACAAACAAAAGCTGCTGATAAATGAGTACTTTAAATACAGACTGGTTGGAGGATGTAAAACAGTCTTTAATGCACTGAATAATAACAGGATGAAACTCTTAAATTCCTGGACACTAACAACACTGGATGTGGTTTTTTTTTTGTTGTAATTTTAGCACATTGAACCACAATGTGGGATGACTCCCCCACAGCTGGAAGTAACGAATTTTATTATTACTGAACATAAGAAGGCATGGGCAGGCAGGATGATGGAAACATTCCAATGCTTTTCTAAAGAATGCCTGGATACAAAAAGAAGAAGAGTTCAATAAGAATAGTATAAAAGAAATAGAACTTTCACTTTAGGAACCTGAAAAAATCCTCCTCAATCTCATACTGTTATTGGACAGGTTACAGCACTGACAGATCTGCCTTATAAAAGAGATTAAAGCAGCCAGCACAAAAGGACAAAATTGCACAGAAATCTGTAAATGAAGGTTCAGCTTCTGAATATGATATTTCAAAGACAATAAAGTCATATATAGGAAATGAGGTCCAAGAGACCATTGTAGGTTCATTTTTTTGGGAAGCAACACTAAAATAATTAATCCAGTGATGCTGGTAGATGATAAGAAAACTTTAGAGCCAGAGTCCTAAAGGCCAGAACCTTTATTATTTAAAGGAATAATAAATATGAAGAATTCAAGTAACAAAAATGTGAATAATTGAACTAAATCCTAAATAACATTTTTGACCTTATGCCAAGAATGATTCAATGACCTTGTACACAAATTATCTGGTAAGTAATTATGAGAAATAAAAGTCTTCCACAAAAATGTTGCCACATAGCAAACGTAAAATAAGTCTCAATTTATCGACAAAGCTGCAATTGGTGGTAGACCAGAGTGTACTCACTAAGAGATGCTAAAAGCATAGTCCTGAATTGCTTATTTGATTAAAAAAAAACCAATAAAAAATATAAATATAATCTTGAAAGCATTGAAGTATAGCTCTACATTGATTAATAAAGGGTCATATGATGGAGAGGTGGAGGAATCAACATCACTAGATATAGAAAGAATCTTCAATTTACTTTGCACCACCATTTTGAAAGGACTACAAAATGGGAGCACCCCAGATTGTTATAAGAAGACAAACGAAAATGAAGATAAGATAGAATGAAGAACTACTGTAAATGATGAACAAAAATGGAAAATTATAAAATATTCAGACAAAAATTGAAAAAAGCCGTCAAATGTGGTTGAATATTAGAGAGACTATTAGTAATTAGAGAGAGTAACCGAAATATTACTTCACTGTTATTTCTTTCCTTACTTAACCCTCACTAAAAACTTCATCACGATACTTTAGTTAATTGAATTATAGTAAAAGTGCAAAATAAACAAATATTCAAGCTCTCAACTATAAGATTAATATTATTATTGTCATTGCTCAACTATTAATATTCATCTCTGGATATAATAAGGGCAGAATTAAATAATATTATTTGAAGCACTTTATAGATAACGTTGATGGGATCAAAACGCATTAAACCTATTTAATTAAAAAAATACTTTCAAAAGACATAATTTAAAAAAATCATTGTTTTCCCAATCCATAGAGCAAAAGATTCTTGAATGTTAACAAATTAAGTTTACTGAAAAGGTAAGATAAATCCAGTTGCATACAGATACTTTAAATAAATAGTGTTTAATTTATTGACCTTCTGCCGCCACATCCAGAACCCCTACATAACAAGGAACATAAATCACACTAAGGAATACATAAGAAAATAAACATTATGATGAAATTTACTCATTACAAAAACAACATTCTGACAATCAAGGTGAACTGCACTATAGAAGTGATTTTGGTATAATGAATGGCCTCTGATAAAAAATCAGTCTGTTATGCAACTTAAACTATTTAGAGCATAAAATTAATTATGAGAATCAGTTATATGAATATCTATTCTATTAATTGATTACCAAATAAAATGTGAACAAGTTCAATTTCGTAACGAATTTGGTCAAACATCAGTAAAGAATAAGCCTAAATAAAATTATTGACAACATTACTGCACCTAAAAAATAAAGAATAACTCGATCAATAATAGAAATTGGATGGCAAATGATTAGATAAATGATCAGCATATCATGTGTGTGTGTATCTAGAATTCACTAGCAAAGTGGATGGTCGCCAAAAACATATTAGATGATACTAATAAAGAAAAACTATTTCAAAATAAAATAGTACTGAATAAGTAAAACACCAAATTTCTTCCTCATACAAAGCCTAAGACAGCTAAACAATTTTATAATGGTCTACCTTAGGTGTTAGTAAAAACATGGAATTATTTCAAGGCCTACAGAGAATAATTAAAACCCTTTTTAAAGTATTAAATAATTTCTGTTGATATTTAATCTCACCACAAACAAAGAAAAAGCTTTAAATAGAGATTATAGCACAATTTTAATTAAAATAGCACACTTTTAAATTCATTTTATTGCTGAAACTTACTCAAATAACTGTCAGGTGTTTCTAACACTACATTTATGATCATTCTATAGTTTTAAAATAAAAATAATTACTGAAAATATAATAGTTCACAAATTAATTAATTTTGAAGTGCAAAATATGAAAATTTACTTTACATAATATATAAAATAACCACAGCTTAATTTTATGCTTCTTATTAAAATTTTATATACATAAATATAATTTCATTTTTTATTTATTTTAAGTAGATCAAGTTTCAGAATACAAAATAATCAATAACAACCTAAAGTGGGAATTAACAAAAAAGTCTGCATCAAGTTTTCTTTGAGGAAAAAAATAAGAAGTATGTGAATGGAATAAATCTTATCTGAAATAAATTTATAAAAGGCAATCACAATGACACATTTATTAAATATCTTCCACAAACAACAATAATTTATAATAAGGTGTAAAATTTTTTAATTGTTTCCTTGCTGTTCCAAGGAAAGACTTTTTCTTAGTAAATTAAAAATTATTTTTAATTTTGATTAATATGCAATAAAATAAACAAAAATAATTTACTTTTAAGAATTTAACTTGAAAAAATGATGCTAGATTATGCATAGATTATGATTTCTCTTAGCATGCTCAATTACTTTATATTGTTTAGGAAAAACTTAAGTGAATACTAATGAAGTCAATTGTGTTTACTAAATCATTTACCAGTTTGAAAAAAAAATTCATTATTCAAGATTACCAGGAGGTCTGATTAAACATAAATTTATTAACAATATGATTTATAAATTAATAGGATCTTCAGAAGAAATGATGCTGATGAAACTATAATTCATTTCCTAATATAATGACAGCCCACTTGGAGTGTTAGAGCTCAGTAACAAACTGTTATGTGGGGAATTAACTCATTAACTCACTTCCAGTTATGATTATGTCTAAAAAATATACTAATTTGAAAGTATTAATGAAAATATAATAGTACACAAACGTCAAATAAACCATAAACATCTAAATTGAGCATCATTTGATCTTATTTTTAATATATTAAGAATAAATATTTATTCAGTGATATAAATTATGCAAATATATTTATAAGTGCAAAAAATAAAAGCCTAAAATGACTTGTTTTTTCACTTCTCTTTCAAGCAAAATACAGACTTTATGAATTAGATAATTAATGTAAGTGAATTTGGATAGTACATTGATAATTGGCATTAATAATTAAGTCATGAGAATTGTAACAATAGCAAACAAAATTTATAAAAAATACACCAACCTAAGAAACCTATTGATAAGAAAAATAATAAGGTTGAAAAACACTTAAACATTTTTATTTTAAAGTTACCCTAAATATCATTAGTCTTAAATCTTTATATTAGGAATCCTAATTCCTATTTATATTTCTTATTTTGTCTCTTCCACTCTCATCCCCTGTTAAATCACAAATAATGCATTACTTCCATAGAAAGCCATTATCTAAAATAATTAACGACTGCATCCTTAATAATTAATAGTCTTATAAAGAAAACTTGTCTAAATATGCATCAGAAAATTTGGGAGATGTAATAACAATTATTTATTTTTAATAACAGAGAACATTATAAGACAAGTATATGCAGATACAACTTAAGTATGCAACACAGACGGATTAGTTCCATAATTTTAGAAAATTTAATAATGATTAGTTATGTCTAAGGCCCAGAGATATTAATTCATTAATTTTCCTTTATAAAGAGGGGGATCTATTAACTTATCTGTACCTACTTTAAAATTCAATTTTATAATTTGATTGATAATTTTTATTTTAATGACAATCGCTTAAAACACATTATAAATAATAAAAAAAACTTGGATTCAAAATATACAAATTAGCTGTTTTTTTTTTTTTTTTTTTTTTTTTTTTTTTTTTTTNATATATATATTCCAAAGTAAAGTGGACTTTTATTGTGATCTGTCTTACAACAAATCTAAAAGTTCACAAAAATATTTTTGTGCATAAGCTCAGGCACCTGTGTCACCCTTCCACTGATATGATAAAAATAGCTAAAATTCAGGTGTTCTTAAAACAAGAAGATATATGGAAATTTAAATGAGTTTTTTTTTAAAACTAAAGTAACATATAAAATATGCATTTTTTTAAAAATTGTATTCAATATATAAAAAAAAACCTGACATCTCATAACCCAAAATTTCCAATAGTAACTGTTTGGAAATTATTTATGCCACTTTGTGTTAACATATGTTTATAGAAAAATAAAAATGGGTTTCCTTAGTGTTACAAAACTTAACTGTTCTTTTAGATTTAAAGTATGGGACCAAAGAAGGCAGCAGGAGGAATCCCACAACCAGAATATGACACCGCCTGAGGCTTTGAACTTTTCAAGTCCAGATTGGGGGATGTAGAGACAGGGGTGGGAGTGCTATCCCAAAGGAATCTTTCTAAGTCAAACGTAAAATACCAAGTCAACTAACTGGTATATCCCTTGATCCCACTAGCAGAAAAAGCAAATTATGAATAGGCTGTGGACAAGTGAGAGGAATACTTCGTATGAAAGATGTAGATTTTCAGATGCAAGCAATCAGCTGATGAACCCGTTTTTGGAAGATCTGCACATCATGGCCAGAAGTTGTGAATTTAGAGATCTGATGGAATACCTCATAATGCACAAAATAGCAAGCGGGAGAAATAATCCCGAGTGTTAATGAATTGTAAGTGCAGTTAGAGGGAACAAAATGGTTTTCAAACTTGCTAACTGTAAAAGCAGATATTATCAATTTAGCAGCTGAAGACAAAATAAAAAATTTTAACAACTTTGGATCAACTCTGATCCACAACTTTTATAACCCCCTGTTAAGATACCTTTTTAATAGATTGCAATTAGGGATTACAAGTAAACCAGAGATGTTTCACAGAAAAACTACAATAGAATATTCAAGGGATTCTTGTTTCATTAGATGACTTTAATTTTCAGTTCAATGAAAGAAGAGGATGATCACACATTAAAAAGAAGTTGTATTAGAACTGAAGGAGGCACAAAAGATTTTGAAGCCGATTAATTACCTGCCTAGGAGTCTTACAGAAACGAAGAAAAGATACTCCAATATAGAAATGAGGGATTAGAATTGTATGGGCATGTGAACAGTTTCTGGATTTGATATTAGGCAATTAATTTATAGTTATCATGGCTCACAAACCTCTGCTCACAATTTTCGGTATTGAGCATTTGGAGGATTTGTGCCCTAGATTACAATGGTGTATTAGCTCAATTCTCGTTTTCAATAGAATATATAGCAGGTAAATCTGCCAGACACATTATTATGAAGTCAGTTCTGAGATAGATAAGCTTTAGCAGGAGGTGGATCTGTTTGTGTAGAAAGTCTACAATCCCAGAGTGAATGTCAAGAAACTACAAGTTCAATCACAAGAAGCTTGGTCAATAATCAAATTAAAGGAATTGGTAAGAAGTAGATAGAATGGTTAATAACAGATCCAGATCTGGGTTCTTTCAAGAAATTTTGTGATGACCTGCAACTAAAGGATAATATATTGCTATTCAGAGCTCAAATAGGCTGCCAAGGTCCGTTTAGAGGCCTAGTATCACCCATCAGAGTAGGAATAAAGTGAAGCCTGTCCAGATTGTGTGAAACTTCAGCATCACTGGAACCACTCATTTCATCATAAATGCTTAAGGAGCTATAGCAAATCCTCAGAATAAATTATTTTACGGCAAAAGATTCATGGTAAATAGTGTTTGCCGAGTATTTTTCAAAAATACCTTTATACATGTCAAATAAACTCTTTAATAACGAAAGCAACCATAAAGCATCTGAGTAGAATGTTCCCCCAACTCAGTGTACCATTAATGTGATAATGGTGCAAACATCGATAAAGCAGCTTCTACAAGAAATAGGATTTGAAATTGTGATGTCTGTACCTGCATATCCACAGAGCAATGGATTTGAGTTTATGGTGAAGACAGCCACACGGTTGGTATTGTCAGCCATCATCAAGCCATTCAACAGCAAACCATTTTTGCAAGTGTATAACAGCTGTTAACCAAAATGGCTATCTCAAAGAAAAATGGAGAAGTGAGAGCAGATAGGGAAAGAGGAGGTTCCACTAGAGACACCGAACTCAGGTCTTGAGGCCACTGTAGGATGGGAAAGAAGACTAAAGAGTGGGGACGTTTTATGACACTTTATGTTTATAAAAATTAAAAGTGAGTTCTTTGAATGATACCAAACTAAATAGCTCTTTTAAATTTAAAGTATTGGTCCAACTTTACTGTTTAAAGTATAACAGTAACCAACTATTAATGTAAATAGTAGAATTAAACATAATAGATACTGATACAAAATTTCTTTGTGGCAAAGAAAGTATGTCAGGCTCTATATGGAACAAAGTTAAATTCAAATCTTGAACTTCAGGTTAAGTTCTATTCTAAAGAGATATTATTAAAAGTAGATAAAAATCTTTATAGAAAATAACAATTTTCATGTACTGAATTTTATTTTAGATAAATATTAAATTATGAACACTTATACATTTTAAAGAAATAAAATTAATTAAGTTAAATGTTAATTTCAAAATAATACATTTTGATATAACTTGATATATAAATATACAAACTTAACTTACAAATACAAAAAATGCAGTTTTCAACACATAGTATGATGTGAAAACCTCAAGCTCATAACTGTACCCATAAAAAATTATAGTTATTTTAAAATTTTAATCCTAAATTTAACTCTCTTACAGTGCTTAGATCGACCACATGCAGACTTTACTAATACAGGCAAAGCCTAAATTTATTATTTAAACAAAATCAGTTAAGCTGTTATGGACAAGAGATTAGTTATAAATAAAATAAGGTAGTAAACACAAGCTTTTATCAGTACCTAATAAAACCATCTATTTGCTAGACAAAAACTAAGGGAACTAAAAATGAAAAGCGAATTACAATTCTAAAAAAATTTGGTAAGGGGCAAAGTTTGCAGTGGATTATTTTTTAGCTTGATATCCTAAATGGAAATCTGGTAAAATCCACTTGTTTAAGTTCAAGTGAAGCTATAAATGTTATATTTATATAAGCCAAAAAAAAAAGCAAGTTAATACCAAAAAGTAGTGGCAATGAATAATTAAATGTAAAAAAAACATTATATGTCAAACGTAAAATACCAAGT
>KZ806976.1:270211-283220 GCA_000696205.2 Oncopeltus fasciatus
TGTACGAGGGCGGGTCAATAAGTGCGTGACTTTTTAAATGAAACAAAGGTTTTTTGATAAAAAGTAATTTTATTTTTCAACATAGTCTCCTTTGAGCTCTATACACTTCGTCCAACGTTTCTCCAATTTTTTTATCCCTTCCAAAAAATAAGATTTCTCGAGCTCCTCAAAATATGTATTTGTTTGTGAGATGATTTCATCGTTAAAAATCGGATAAAAAAATTGGAGAAACGTTGGACGAAGTGTATAGAGCTCAAAGGAGACTATGTTGAAAAATAAAATTATTTTTTATCAAAAAACCATTGTTTCATTTAAAAAGTCACGCACTTATTGACCCGCCCTCGTAGCATAATTCATACAAAATTTTATACCTGAGAGAGCCATTGATCTGGGGTTTCTTGATGCTTTGAGGGAGGATCTAAGAGAACATGTCCAAGAGGAAGTGGAGGAGACACAGAATTTAAAGTAGGAGGCCTCGGTAAAACCCACTCAGCCTTTAAATCTACTTTTAAGTCTATCTTTGTGGAATAGCAAATCTGGTGTTTAAGTAGACCTGAAAAATCAAGACATTTTAGTTAATACTATTGATTTTAAATAAAAAATGAATAAAAATTTGACTAATTTTTTTTTTTTTTAAATAATGCCACAAAACAAAAGTGTATTTAAAAAAAAATTGTAAGCCATCTTCAGGGCTGCCTATCATGGAGACGAGAGAGGACGTCCTGTCCCTAAGTTCACATTTCCATGACTNTAAAAAAAAATTTAAATATTTAAAAAAAAAATATTTGATCATATATTTCTGTATATATTGGTAATATATTATATTAATATACATCATAAACATTTAGGTAACTTGGAACCAATTTTAATTTGTTTATTCCATAATAATTCATTATGAAAAAAGGTGGCCAATAAAATATTAAACCCAGGAATCCACAATAAATGTTAATAATAAAAAAATCAAGTATACCACACCAGGACATTGCCTAGTTATTGAAGTAGTTCTCTACCTATCAAAATAATAAAACTAATTAAGATAATCAGTATAACATTATCACTTATAAAAACATTAAATTCATTGTGGTTTACAAATAAGATCTCAAAATTGGAATAACAAATCTGAAATAATTTAATGAAATTGTAGTATAAAAGGTTAACAGTAATTTTTTTTTTCATACTTTATTAGTAATGACTTGTTGGCTATAAACACTCCTTTGCTTCGCATTGAAAGAAATACTATAATATTTTGAAATTATTTAATGGGACAATAATAAAAATACCATGAGGCTACACTGGCTGTCACTACTGAAATATCCATGAACAAGCGACTGCTGTACTCCTTTTATCCAAAAACCAAGGCAGCTACAATCACTATGTAAATTATATTGGTCCGTTCACTAGTAATATCTGTCATGCTTTAGAAGAGTAGAAAAAGGTGGCCAATACCCTTATATGGCTAGAAGAGATAAGCACACCAGATCATGTGGGAGCACTGTACAAGTTAAACAGGAAGATTCTAAACTTTTTGATCCAGTATGGTTCTTGGTTTCAGTCATTAACAAGGTAAAACATATTCAACAGATACTGTGGAAATCTCAGGCAGGATGGGATTTCCACAGTATCATACAAGCAGGACATGTCTTAAATACAGGAATGGTTATCATTTTGATGGAACCTTTCCTCATCTTCATTAGGGGCCCTGGATTTGTATTATATCAAACACCGAGATACTAAAAGTTCTATAATTTTGTGATGCCTTTGAAAAAGGTAATGCTGCAGTACTCTACCTGCTCTCTTAATCTATAGAGGGGAAATCGAAAACTACTTAGACAGAACAATTCCCTGCGAACTAAACCTGTAAACCTACTGTGCTGACCAATGGGCCTTGGTTCACGAATACACATCCTTATCATGCGTTTTCCCCTAAATCTTTAAGCTATCAGCAGGACAATTTTTTTTCATTTGTATATATAAGGTGATTTTTAAGAGCTGATACTTCTCTGGGAAGTACAGTCTAAGGCCTAATTGTGATTTTGTTCTCAATAAAACACCTGCCTTACCTATTTTCTGATTCATAATACAAATTAAATATTAAAAAATTTCTTAAAGAAAAATTTCCAAACTTTATCTTTTACAAGTAGCTATGCAATTATGTGTATCAGAAAAGTAGCAGTATGAAAAATACCTGGAGGGGCCATAGGGTCTAGATCATACTGAAGCAAGGAGCCAGAACTGAAGATCACATATAATGAGTCAGCAAACGTCTTCTTAGACTGAGGTCGCCCTGGTATCCAGGCTCGAGGTGGGCCAAACCAGGCAGCGAGGGGGGCATCATCAGGACGAGCCCTCAGCTGAGCAAGAGAGTTGACTAAATATGGGTGAGGATAGGGTGGCAGTCGAGGAGAAGATTGCATAGATGTTGATTCACCTGCCTGTCGTGATTCCCATATGCCTTCTTTAATACCCGAGGAATGCTCAAAGCTGTAAAAAGAAAAGAATTTAGTTATTAGATGATTTTAGTTGAGGTTCGTTAAAGCCAAAATTATGCATCTTTTCTGGTGGCACAAGTTTGGTTTGGTGGGTAGGTTTGAGGTTCATTGAGCTCTCTTTTCTTTCCCTCTGACCCAGCAGTGATTCTTCTTTAAAGATTATCTGCCAATGTTTCGGCTTACATTGTAAGTCATCTTCAGGGCTGTACATAAACACACTTTTTTTTAATTTGTATTTTTTTGGATCTACCTTGACCGAACCCCAACTAAAATCATCACCAAAAAAATTCCAACCTCAGGGCTATTCGGTATTTTGAATCCTACAAAAATATTTATGTCAGCATAATTTTTTCTCCTATCTGTCAAACTATCAAGTCAGGAAATTTTCCCTCTATCTTACAGTTCAAGTTCAATTCTGAGGGAAGAATAAAGTTTAAAAAAAGCCTGAAAATTTAATGTGGAATATAAATGGTTTTAAAAATATTTATGATTTGTATGAAGATTATGTACTGTTATTTTATTTTAATGAGTTGTTTTGTGGATTGAATTGATGCTGATATTCATACAGTGCCACTAGCCAGTGGGGGCTCAGAGATCAAGGCTGAAAGCTGTTCAACTAAGAGTAGCAGACTCTCAACAGTGATGCCATCTCTGGCAGCCTACCTGAGTTATCTCTACCCTAGGACACAATACTGAAAATAGTAGGCCAGAACAGTCTAGAGAATTATTCATCTCAGAAGGTTTTGATGTAGAATTGTTCAGATCCATTCCTCCCAAATTTTCTTTACTTTAATATGGCAAGCTAAGTCATGAAGAAGAATCACTGCTGGGTCAGAGGGAAAGAAAAGAGAGCTCAATGAACCTCAAACCTACCCACCAAACCAAACTTGTGCCACCAGAAAAGATGCATAATTTTGGCAACTTAAATTATTGGAATTTATGCAGCTCCATTCCATTCACCACAGTTATCTTAATTTCCTCCAATAGCTTTTATATTCTTATATAATTCAATATTATACATCTATACTTTACTAAAATTAACCTATAATGTATCCCACATTGTGGCCTTTCCACTTCTTTCAGAATACTCTAGTTATTTTATTCAATATTTTTATTTGTAATATATAGTCTTCTTTCACTTTCATTTTATTTTATATTATTTTCAATGGTCCTTCATATANTATATATATATATATAATACCTCAAATTCCACCCAATCAAGCCCTTTTTTATTTAGATAAAACATAAATAATGAAGGAAAGAAAAATTATGTGGATAATGTATATCGTAAACTTAACTCTGACAATGATTGTTTAGTTGATGTAAGTTTCCATGATATTTTTATGAAAAATAAAAATTCAATGGTTATTAGAGACTGAAAAGCCAGAATTGAATAGTTAAATAATCAAGATGTAAACAGAATCTCTAATAAGCAGGGAGAGAAGCTGGTTCACATAAAAGAGGAAGAGGCCCAAATGTTTGCCCAGCATCTAAAGCAAACATTCACTCCTCATCCAGATCCCGACAACTTGTCCAATAACGCGGAGGTAGAGAAGTCTCTGGATATACCATTACCAATGTCCTTACCGATTAAGGCAGTGACACCTTCTGAGGTCAAGTACATTATAAACCATCTGCCTAAGCGCAAAGCACCCGGCTATGACCTTATCACCGGGCTAATTCTTCGAAACCTACCCCAAAAAGCAATCATTTTCCTGACATACCTCTATAATAGTGTCCTTCGAACCACCCACTTTCCCCTTCTCTGGAAATTCTCTGAAATAATCCTGTTTCCCAAACCCGGTAAACCTGCTCACAATACATCATCCTATCGACCAATCAGCCTTCTTCCTTTAATTTCCAAGGTATTTGAAAAAGTTCTTCTAAAACGAATGATGCCTATCATAAATTCCTCAAATATCCTTCCCAATCATCAGTTTGGCTTCCGTTCCCAGCATTCTACCGTCCAGCAGGTGTTTCGCGTTGTAGACTACATTTCCTCTTCCCTCGAGCGAAAAGAATTCTGTCCTGGTGCATTCTTGGACGTCACTCAAGCATTTGACCGAGTATGGCATTCTGGACTATTATATAAGCTCAAGTCCATATTCCCAAGTACCATCTACCTAATTCTCAAATCTTATCTTTCTAACCGTTTCTTTAGGGTCCGGCAAGGATCAGATTACTCCGAACACTACCCTGTGAAAGCGGGTGTTCCACAGGGCAGTGTGCTTGGACCCATCCTTTTTACCCTTTATACTGCAGACATCCCTACTCATCCTAATACTCTTTTAGCCCTCTTTGCTGATGACAAAGCGATCCTCTCCTCCCACTCTGATTCCAAAATCGCTTCTAAAAATTTACAAAACCACCTTGATGCTATTCAGCAGTGGTGCAGTAAATGGAGAATCAAAATAAATGAGTCCAAATGCATACAAGTAAATTTTAAATTAAGAAAAGATTCTCCTAATAATGTTACATACAATAACATACCTATACCTCTCTCTGATTCAGTCCGTTACCTAGGGTTCCACCTTGACTTTTATTTAAAACTAATAAATATAAATAATAAAGCTTTTATTGATTGAAGGGTTAGTTAAAGTAGAAAATGATAAAGCATCTTGCTTCGCTTAAGCTAACGAGTTGATGACATTTGTCCTCAGCCGACAGATATAGATGAAGTTGAGACCATTTATTCATCAAGTCTGGTAACCTGGAACTTGATGAAATTGTTAGAGAAATTTCTAACCCACTTCGTACAAATCATATGAATATTGAAGAAAAAAAGAAATAATAAAATTAATGAAACAATATCCTGAAATTATAACCAAGGAAAGTGAACCCTCTATACCAGATGAACCCTATTTAAAATTCAATTTTCACAAGAAACACAAACCAAAATACTTTAAAACTAAATACAATAAAGAAATTAAGATGATTACAAATAGTCGAGGGAAAATTAAGAAATAACAAAAATTTCACCTTAACAGAATGAAACATCCCAGAAAGAATACAAAAGCTTTATCTGCTAGAGGTCATGCATCATCTCCACATCATAGAACTATGGTTAATCCTAGCACCAGTTATGCCATACCAACTGACAGTCCCTAGTAAATCAGCTGGTATAACACCCATTAAAATTCAAGACTTTTACAATATTTCAGATTAATATACATACAATAATATTAAGCATATAACAAAAGCATAATTAAATATTCAAATAATTTTTAGTGCAAGGGAACAGAATAAAAAATCTAACTGTCCCAGCCAGGACTCGAACCTGGATCCCCTGCTATCCGGGCCGGTGCATTTACCACTTATGCTACCGNCGGTAGCATAAGTGGTAAATGCACCGGCCCGGATAGCAGGGGATCCAGGTTCGTGTCCTGGCTGGGACAGTTAGATTTTTTATTCTGTTCCCTTGCACTAAAAATTATCTAAATTTACGTGGGATTAAAGACCACAAAATAAATAATATTTATTAAATATTCAAAGTTTAAATTTAGACACCTTACACACTGCACTAAATATCATTCACTCTAGCAATTTTTCTCTCTCAGAGGTAACTAAAATCATTCAGAATACTCAGATTAAGTTTATATCAATTCTTCCAGAAGTACTAAGGCAATTGGGTAAGGTACACTGTTCCTTACATAAAAATCATATATATCATACAGATCCCTGTATACGAGAGGAAATCCTTCCTATGAAACTATTTTCCTTTTATCATATACTGTAATAAGAGATAACAAATGTGTTACAGAACATGTCTACCTATCTTAGGTATTAAGATATAACGAGTAACTAACAGGTGAATGTGAACTCATCAATAATTATTATCATTGTAAAAATGTTTCTACAACATCAAACATGTGTATTATTAATCTGATGGATGATAAAGAATTAGATGGTCGTGATTCATTAGTTATAAGTACCCCAGCTCCCTTAGTAAAATATATTACCTTAATTAATAAATATCTTGTATTTAATAGAAAGAAATTAGATATTGTATCAGGTAATCATTCACTGACTGTTCATCCTAAGGAAACACTTTTATTATCTCTAGAAGACAATGAATCATTATTTAATGATTCTAATTATTACACATTCTTTGAAAATACAATATGTTTACCATCACAATTACCTAATATTCAATTAGAGGTAAACCTCTCTTTTGAAGATATTCATTTAACAAATATAAATGTAGAATCTTTAGATATTGTAAATGACTGGCAGGTTGATCATACTATTATTACTTATTGTGTATTATTTGTAATAATTATGTTTATATTTGTTTTTATTTTCTACTTAAACAAAAAATTTTATAAGAAAATTCTTAGCTACATATTCAAGTAGAATTCTCCGGCAACAGAGACTTCATCCCCTGAGGTACCTCGAACTTCCTCTTGCTTTGGCGAGGACAGCTTCAGCTTAGGGTGGGAGGAGTTACATTCAGCTTTCCCATGTAAACTGCTGACTGCCTACATCTGCACATTTCTACTATAAATACCCAGCTATCTTCTGTAATATTGTCTTTTGCTCTCTGATGTTCTGCCAGTAATTATCCTCATGTAGCTATTTGTATAAAGTTACTTTTTAAAAAGCCAAATTAATGTTCATTATATTAAACTTATGATGAATTTTCTGCATCAGCCTTGAACCAAGTGATTTATTTAGAAATACTAAATTCAAAGGAGCTCTAGAACCATAATTTATGTAGGCTCACTTGCTCACACTATGCAGTGAATTCCTGCCTTCCATTACGAATCAGCTAATGGAACATAAAATAAATATAAATGAATTTATGAATAATATGGAATGAATAGTTGACCATAAAGTTGAATGAAGCCACTGTTTTGACCTGAATTTCAGGCTGAATATGAAAAAGAAACATACAAAATAATATAGAAACATGTTTATGTATGATCAAACAAAGAAAAATAAATGTGTGCAATCGATAATTTTTAGTAATTCTTCAATTACCATGACTGAATTCCCAACAAGCCTCTCTTCATAGAAATTACAAATAATTTATTGGGTGCATTGCTGTATTTTATGATAGAAGTGGCCAAGAGTATAGCAAGTTAGTTTTAGTTTCAAGATCTTGTGTGAAATTCACAATATTAGAAATTGGGATGATTACACCACTCCTAATCTATTTTACCCATTGGGGAACTATAAATATTAACTGCTTATGAATACTTGGTAACATTCATGAATGTTCCAAATCATCATGGGAAGAGCTTATTATGTTAAACAATATTATATAAAACTAAGATTATAAAACCTAAGTGAAACTAAATTAGTACCTTGATAACTTATTAGCAACATGAAATGATGCATGGGTTCGAACAGTAGTAATACCACCATAAGGGGTTATGGGGAAGACATGTGTAGTTCCACGTTCAGATAACACAGCAACCCATCTAGAATCCCATGAAACTGCTATATCCTGCACTCGAGCAGTAGTATCCCCTCTGGAACATGGGAAAAATGAAAATAGTTTTATTATTTAAAACAAATCTTACTGTTTTTCATTGTTAATAAAAAGGTCATTTTTAACAATTGAGAGAAGCATAAACAATTAAAATTATAATGAGAAAATTTAGCCAGATAGATGTTGCAATTTAATTTTTTCAGATAACAAAGATTTATTATATTTTACAGACTTTATTATTATCCCTTTAAAAAAATTTAGAATTTCATATAAATTAAAAATAAATCAATGAATAAAATGAAAATTACTAATCAGGCAAAAACCTGAGATACAAAAATAAATAATAAATAAAATTAACTAAACTTTAAAACCAACTTTTAAAAAATGTATTTTATTTTACTGTTTAATTACTCAAATGTCTAAAAGATTGGTACTTACCGATGTAATACATAAAGGTGATGTACTGCTGACAATTGTGCTGTACAAGGATGAGAATGAATTCGAAAAACATTAAATCTGTGCCCATGCTTATCAGCAGTAATAAGAAGTACTCCAGAAGGATCAAATGTCATTGCGACTATAGCAGCACTCACATGGGCAATAAAATGAGCAACTATTTTTTCTTCTTGTGTTTCAATAGTTTTCTTTTGCTAAAAAAAAAAAAAAAAAAGTAATATAAAACAAATATTAAAACTCTTATGATGAAGGGACTCAAGATAGTTTCTACAGCAATTTACAATAGATCCATCCCCCTTTTTTTTTCTTTTCTTTTTTTTTTTAAATTCTAAAAAGAATACTTTATTCTGGAACAATGGTTCTCTAGAATACCAAAGAGGAAGATCAAAAATTACAGAAATAAATTATTTACAAGATATAAGTAACCAATTTACATCATGTCTGCAAAGCATTTGATTTTATTAATAAATAGAACAAATCTACAAAAAAAATATAAAGTAAATAAGATAAAATTTACAGATCAAATAAAACAAAATATAATACCTTATAAAGAAATATCAAGGAGTAGAAGGAGAGTGGAAAATTTTGGGAGGAAGTTAATTTCAAAGAAGTGAAAAAGGATCTGTCTAGTTCTACAATTTCATGGGAAAGGGTACACAACTCAATTAGGATGAAGACTGCAAAGAAATGATCTGAAAGAAGGCAAGAAAGCAGTTTCTGCATTCAGAAAGATAAAGCCAGTCTGTGAGCTGAATACAGACAGTGACAGTGAACACATGTATTCGGCCACGAAGATGGACAATGTCCGCTGTTCTTGAAAGCGCTCGCCAACAGAAGATGGTTTGCAGAAACCAATGAAGACGGATAATAGAAGGTATGATAGAAGTTTCTTGGTTGCTGGAAGAAGGCTGGAAATTGCAGCATAAAATTAATCTTTATTAATTCTCGAGTAATGTTGGAAAATATGAGGTTTGCAGGATAGAGATTTCTCAATAGTTACTGGTCTATTACTGTAGGTTAAAAGAAAGTAGAAATTTAATTAATGGTAAGAGGTTGGCAGGGAGATAAAGATTTGACTGGAAAGAATAAAATTGCCGTAATTTTAACAGCGCCAAGGCTTAATTTATTGTACTGACCTAATATTATAAAATTTTGAGGCATTTCTGGATAAAGAAAAGGTTGGGGGAGGAGAAGGAATGATATACTTGGGGATCAACTACATAAAAAGAGATAGGAGCAAGCAGTACAGGGAAGAGATGTGGAGCCTTGACATACTCTAGAGATTATAGGAGGGGGGGGGGGAAGAGGTTTGTTAGGAATGTTGGTTAGCAATAGAAATTAATGAAACCAAGTATAGGACAGCACTCTTCAAAAATGACGTATGTAGTTTGCAAAGGAGAGAATGGTCAACTGTATCTAATAATTGGAGAAATCTTGAATAAGGTTGCAATTTTCTGGCTATCCATAGTAGAACAAAAGTCTGAGAACATTTTGAATAAGAAAGATTGGGTGGAAACAGTTACTTAAAAATCTACATTGAAAACCAAACAGTCATCAGGGGTTGCTAGATAGCGGGAAGGAGGTTTTGTGATTAGCAGTGAGATAGACTTGATTTTCTATTTTGACTTCAAAACAAGAGAGCATCAAAGATGTATTGAGAACGAGCCTTCCAAAGCCTAAATTCTATTACGCAAAGCTTTATAAATAACGCTAATCTTATGTAACCTGTATGCTGGGGACGCTTGTGAATAGTCTACTGCTTTTTCTTTAGCTCAAACAGTATATGTGAGAATATAGAAGAATAGGGGAGAAGCACATACTTCATCGGCAATAATATACTCAATGTGAAGAAATTCAGAGAATGAAATGGACAAGTCTCAAGCTCTGAGATCAGTATACACTGCCTCCTGCACGGCTCACCCATTCAAGTCATGAAGCAAGTGAGTGGGGTGAGGAAAAGAGATATGAGGACTTGAGCTTGATTGGGAATAGATTGTCATTAAAGAACTAGGGATTGAGCATGCATGTGGGAGCAGATGAGGATACTATTCAATCTTGAAGTAATAAAAGAGAGAAGGAAATTTTGATACAGAAAAGGAAGATAAGATATTCCTAAAAGTAAGAGATACAAATAAAATTTAATTTTAGCTTGAATGAATAGTAAACTTATAGAAATTGTTGATTGTATCCAATAAAACAGTAATGGCACATAAAGGGTAAATGCAGAATCTAAAAGTTGTTTAAAGTTAAAAAATTTAAGTGTAATAATGGAACACCAAAAAAAAAAATCCTATATGAAAAAGAATAAAAATAATATTAAATAAAGATACATAAGGAAGTGTACTGTAAAGGTGTACTTTAAAGTGTACTGACCAGGCTAAAATCTTATAGAAAAGAGTTAGAACAGAGAACAATAATACAATACTTTCAAAATACTTTTCTTTTTTCTTTTTAACTTTTATTTATTTACATTGTTAAAATGAAAACAGTTTTTAATTTGATTACAATGAAAAAGAAAAATAACATTCAATGAAAATTACATGAGGAGAGAAGGTGATCAATGAAATCACTCTCAAATTATTTAGAATATGTCCCCAGAAGGTCACAGAGCCATCTTCGTTTGAATCAACTGGGAGGGTTTTAGGGATTAGAGTTGAAGGACAAGGTCTGTGCTAATGGATTAGGATGATATGGCAGTTTACTGAGAAAAAAAGTGAAGCAGGAAGAAATGAGGTCTTGAACAAAATGGATATTAAAATTTTGGGGAAGGAAGGAACTGGATACATAATAGGGAACATTTGTGATTATTCTGAGGGTTTTTTATTGAAAGGACTAAAATCGTTGGATGTTGGAAGGCTAGGCGGCACTCCAGATTTCTATCCTCTTATATCCAGATTGGTCATAATAAGGTCTAGTAGAAGCATAAGTTTGTTTTCTATCATAAGATTGGAGTTCTTAATCATGAGTTTGTATAGGAGTCCATGTTGCTGAGTGAGTTCTTGTCTTTTAATTTTAGAATGTTTGCCTCAAGTGAGTTGTGAGTCAAGATTACCCCAGGTAACGAACAGAATTTGAATGTGGTAAAGGAACATAGTTAATTTCACAATTTCAGGAAAGATTTTTTCCGCAATTGGAAATTAAATTGAACACAATTTGCTTCATTGATTTTTATTCTTCATTTGTTACACCATTGTTTGATTTTTAGAGGTGATCTTGTAGGTTTTTAGAAGCAGTTTTAGGATCGGGGTGGGATGATAATAGCCTCATCTGCAAATAGAACTAAGAGGGTACTTGGATGGGTAGGGATGTCAGCAGAGTATAAGATGAAAAGGATAGGCCCAAACACACTACCTTGAGGAACTCCCGCTTCCAATTGGTAGAAATCAGGATATTAAATACTAATCTATGCCAAACCCTAAAGAAACAGTTCGGGAGGATTTTGAAGGGTTCAATGGAAGGTATCATTCGTTTCAACCGTATTTTTTCAAAAACCTTTAAAAGAGTAGGAAGGAAACTTATAGGATGATAGGATGACGGGTTATGTGGTGGTTTTCCAGGTTTGGGAAATAGATTATAACAGAATATTTTCAGAAAGGGAAGTGGGTAGTTCAAAATATGCAATTATAAAATTCTTGTGAAGATTACAAATAATTTGGCTGGTGGTTAAATCATATTGAGGTGATTTACTCTTAGGCAGATAAGATATTACATACATGACTTCGGAGGGTATTACTGTCTTGAGTGACAAGGACTTAGGTAATGGCATGTCCACAAACTTCTCAGTCTCCATGGCATTGGACCAAATGTATCTAAATGACTATATTTTAGGAGGAGTAAATGTTAAGGAAAATACTAAATAAATGAAAATTGTACCCTACATTTTACTGGAATTATGTTTATATATGTTGTATGATATGTGAAAAATAATCTCCTTATCCAACTCACATTAATTGCAGACAGCAAAAAGTGGAAGAAAATAAATGAGAATATACAAAAAATGCAAAGGGAGCCAGAAAAAAAATCTTACTACATTAGCCGGGACTCGAACCTAGGTCTCCTGCTTTCCTGCTGCACCACCGAGGCAGGCTAGATAATTCCTCCAACTCCCACACTTTACTTAGAGTCTAAACCCCCAAGTAAGATGGATATATCATCTTATACTCAAAGGAGCTAACACTGTTGGCAATTTATAAGACTTTCGTTTTTTCTAATATTTCTTTTTTAAATAATGAAATTAGTTGTGGTATGTAATCCCACATTAAATTGTATACACAAAATGCAAAGGGAGCCAAAAAAAAAGAAATCTTACTACCTCACCCAGGACTCGAATTTCTTATTGATTCAATATTAGCTAATTCAGAAGGAATGTAGCTATTGAGGTTGATATTATGACAGATTTTTATTAAATAAAATGCATATATATGTACTAATATATATAGGCATAATAATAATATACTAATATATACACAAACATTTTTTTATGAATTTTTAAATTAAAATTTTGAAAGAAAATAAACTTTTTTTATTTGTACATAAATAAATTGTGTAAAAGAAATTTATTTAATCATTTAAAGAAATATTTAGTTTTATCATGTTTCTTATTAATATTTTTCTCAATTAACATATTAAC
>KZ806976.1:297783-315277 GCA_000696205.2 Oncopeltus fasciatus
TTTTTTTTTTAAATACGAATCTGTAGAAAAATATTAATCCATACAAAAACTGATCTATGCATTTCATTAATCTGCCAGAGCCTGGCAAGTTTTTTTGGAGAGTTGATTGGGGATCTCTCCCCAAAGATCTGTTAAAATTATAAAATAAAATGAGTTTTTTTTTTGTTTTGTTTTTATTTCTTTTAATTCTATATTTACCATTTAATTGAAATACTATATTAAAAATATAAATATATTAACTGTAATCAGAGTTGCCTGTAATTCTTCAGTTGTTAGTTCTTTCCAGGTTGCTTGTTTTAAGAGTGTTTCATTTCTTCTTATTTTTAGTTTTGAAATGGCTCAATGAATTAATGACACTATCAAGTGTCAGCTATAAGCTATCTAGCTGAATATACATGTTCTTGCTTAGAAGTGGTGACCCAGACCCTTTTCTAAAGGCTGCAATCCACCTATATCCTCCCAGAAGGCAAGATTGAATAGATTGTTGATTTTTGTAATCACATATTCCGGTAACCCATTTTTTACTTGGTAATATTCAAATTTTTTTGTTAGGCAATATTCACCACAGTGGGAGGTGAAGTCACATAGCAAACCTTTTATCTCGAACATTCAAACTAAAGATTAATAAATAAACCATTATCAGACAATGCAATAAAGGTCACATGGAATTTTTAAGAAATTATAGTTTCTATTCACATCAAATACAAACTTCAATTTAGCTTCAGTGTAATAATACACAACAAACAATAAGAATGGAAAATATAAAGATTATGAAGATGAATAATTACCTGAACACCTGTAGAATACCCAAGAACAAGTAATATAGGAGGAATTGTTTGGCTTTCACAATCTCCAAGAGGAGAATAGTTTTCTGGGTCATTGTAGTCAACTGTTTCAAACCTAGCCCATAAAATTCCATCTTTGGACTCCCCAGGTAGAACACTGGAATATGCCTGAAAAGAACAAAACGGAAACAAAGTATAGAGAAACAAACAAATGGAACAAATAGGTTGATAAGAAAAAAAAAATGAAAATGTAATTATCAGCTTTAAGACCGAGTTAGTGAAATTAGTGATGAACAATCGAAGTTTAACAATTAAGGTATTACCTGTGGAACAACTTCATGTATAAAACCAGCAACACTTTCAAGAAGAGAAGGATCACTAACAGCTTGAGGTAAAACTACATGGCCAGAGCAAGCTTGTTTTGTGTGTTTTTTTAGTGGATCAGCTGACATTGTTTAAGAAACTAAATTCTAATTACTCCACCTAATAAAATAAACAAACTAAATGTAAGTACTTGAAAAATATTAATAACAATCAGTTATAAACACAAATAAATTACCAAGTAAAAATAAATGAACAATTTCTATCATTTTATCGATTATATATTCAATAAGCAACACATTTTCTAGCTATTCAAACTACAATTTTTATAAACAAAATATTTGTCATGACCTTGACAAACAGAATAAATAAACTGAAAACCACTAGAACCACAGTAAACAAAGGATCAGCATTTAGTTTTACTCATTAATAAATTAAAATAACATACACTGATTGATGGCTATCTATATTTACAAATGTTAGTTAATGAGATCTTATAATTTAAAAAAAAAATATCTAATTCCTAAAGAAAGAAAAGTCTACACTAAAACGCAAATAAACTATCATTGCAACATTTTACTTGACAACCAGCTGATCATTGAATTACATCACGAATACGTAAGCCAAAACACAGCTGCTCAAAATGTATAAATTTTTTTATACGTACCGAAAATTTCTCTCATGTGGTGTTTAGAGACTAAATCATTACAAGAATTGCCATGACTATATTAACAGCCAAGTTAAGAACAGGATAAAACACTACAAATTCAGATAAGCTAATAAATAGAACAGCTGTTCAAGTAAACAAAGTGGATAGCCTCCCTCCTCTCAAGGTTCGCTGGTGTCCATAGGTCAGCACAATAATAACAAAGATTGAAACTTGTCTACATATTATTCTCTTCAAATTAGTCACGTCAATAATTTTGCCAATACCGTGAAATAAATTATGAATTACCTTTTTCGATTAATTTGTTTTAAATAAATTAATGCAATTTAAAATACTTAAATTATGTTGCTTTCAAAAATAATTGGATTCATAATTATTGTAATCAGAGTACTTATGGTATCATGCAAACAAATGAATGTATTATTATTTATTCTCGATGATTTGAGGCCATCTTTAAAAATTTATGGGGATAAAAATGCTTTTACTCCTAATATAGATAAATTAGCTCAAAATGGTGTAATTTTTAACTCATCTTATGCACAGGTATAGATTATTACTTCAATCTTCCGAATTAAGTGTTTAAATATGGTGTTAAATAACGTATCTTAATCATTATAGCAGGCATTGTGTGCTCCCAGTAGAAATTCCTTTTTTACTAGCAGACGACCTGACACTCTCCGCTTGTATGATTTTTACAATTATTGGAGAACATTTGTTGGTAATTTCACAACGCTTCCACAATTTTTTAAAGAAAAAGGGTACCTAACAATATCTATTGGCAAAGTTTTTCGCCCAGGTAGGCTCACTAAGCTTTTCTTCTTTATTTAATTTTTTTTTTTTACTTTCCTTTTAAGCACTTGGGGTCAACGAGCTTTTTCTGTGATTTCATCTTGCTGTGTTAAAGAATATGGTATTTGAGGTAGTTCTTGTGAAAACATTCCTTCAACACTTTTGTTTGTTCATCTCTAGTTGGGTATTTGGAATTAAAAAGCAACTAAATTTTCTTCTTTAATATTTCTAATAACAATAGAGGTACAGTTTTTAATATGGTTACTTTACAGAAGAAAATTAATATTTAGTTTAGTTAATATCATCAAGGTTGGTTCTGGGTTGACTGAAGAGATAAGCTCCTCATTCTTCAATATTTTCCTTATTGTAAAATAAGGAAAAAGGATACACCTTTGTATAAATGTTGAAGAAAATGATTTATTAATAATATCAAATAAATGATTGTTTAATTTGATTATCAAATGTCAACCCAAAATAAAAAATGAAACCCATATACTGAATTTTGTTTCTTTATTTTACAGAGAATGTTTCTATTAATTCTGGATGGGCATGGGCATGGATTCCAACAAATTTTGATAAATCTTAAGACTCAGCCTGATAAAATATCATTTACGCTGAAATAATTAATTAATAGAAATGACATAGGTATCAATATTACTAATAAGAGAGAGGAAAGTGTTTTGATTGCTAGTACTAAATCATTTAGTATTTATTCAGGAGTACTAAATTGATATATTCATATAAAATATAGATCACTATAGACATATTTAATTAGAATTTCAGCTTTGTGTTTTATATTTACCCCTAAATTTGCCTGTTTGACACTATAAGTTATTTTCTCTAGTTTTTGTCCAATGTTTATTTTAATATATGTAGTAAAGCCAAAACTATAATTTAGGTGTTTTAATATCAGATGCTATTGGTATTTCCAAAAGAATTCAATTAATATATTTCTAAAATACATTATTGCCAATACATAAATAATAATGGTCAATCCCTATCTCTTTATTAATTAAATGATATCCATGTCAGTGTTGGAGTTATTCTTGACCTAATTTTCATGATAGAGGAAAACCTTCCTCACACCCATAAAGGATTTCAAAGACCTGATGTAGAAGAGAGCAAAATTCTGAATAAAGTCTGGACAGCAGCAGAGCCCATATCCATGGAGATAAAAGAGTTTCAGCTGGTAGCTCATTGAGAAGCATTATGATATAAATCCGTAGCTTCTTTACAGCCTTTTTTTTTTTTTTTTTTTTACCTTGAACAGACCTATCATAATGCCCCAAGAAAGGCTTTAAGTACAGCTTTAGTAGAGACAGGGACAGGCCTTAATAAATAATATTGAGTATATTTAATCCAATGATTAATTAAGATTAGGTTTAGCCTATCAATGCCATATTTGGGAAAAAAGAATCGAAACGTAAAATAAACTAATCTTTTTAAAATATATTTGGAACAGATTTTGAAGTTATAGCATAACAAATTTAAGGATCGAGGCCCATTCATACAGTATGAACTGTTACTTAATCTATGGGTTGTTAATGACCAGATGGTCATCACTCCATCAAGCTTAATTTCTAAATTAAATTAAATATGCTGGATTATTTTTGTTCAGGTCCATTTTTGATGTATTTTATTTTTGGTAAGAAAATATTAAAATCAATCTTTTAATTTAATTACTATTGTATTGCAGGTGTGAGTAGTAATTTTTCTGATGACCAACCATACAGCTGGTCACGTACTCCTTTTCATCCATCTACTGAAAAGTATAAAAATGCAAGAATATGCTATTCAAAGAAACATCCATACCCACAAAAAAACCTTGTCTGTCCTGTGGAAACTTCAATCCAACCAGGGAAAACATTACCAGATATTGAGTCGAAAGATAAAGCTCTTGAATTTATTTACAATTACAATTCGTCAGGAAAACCTTTTTTTCTAGCAGTTGGATTTCACAAACCTCACATTCCATTGAAGTATCCTGTTCAATTCAAAAGTATGATAAAAAGTAAATTGAATTATATTTACAACTTTATTCATTAAATCTTAAGTTTTACTGATATAAATAAAGAGGAACTGCAGCCATAAAAATATTCCCTTAATTTTCATTTTGTTCTTTCAATTATAATATTATTTTATATAATATTAATTTTATTTTATTATAATATTATTATTATTGTGTTTTAAAGTGTTAAGCCCAGAATTTATAAATATGTGTGCCACATAGGAACTTCACAAACTAAGCAGATTTCCCATGTTTCATTAAAATGGACATAAATGAATATCTTATAAGCCAAAAAATAAGCGTATGAGGAAAGATTGCTAAACCTTCCCCTTTACACTTTGAACTCAACTTTTCATTAACTGGAAAAATCTAAAAGTAAAAAATATAGAGTGATTACACACAAAATATTTATCCCATGTAAAAGTATTGTTAATAAAAATAGGATAATGTTATTGAAAATATCCAATTGCCATTTAAATCAGTCTGAAGTGTTGGTTACTCAGCATTGAAATAATCTAGACCAGTTTTAATCCAAGTTTAAGTAAATGTGATGTGGTTACCATTTAAGATTTACTAGAAATCTAGTAGAGTTTCTACTCAACAGTAAATTATCGAGCATGTTTTAAGCTTATAAGATCATTTAAATTATTATGCCATTTAGGCATATAGTCGTTTCCACTTTACAATAAATTAGATATTTGAAGGGGAGTTTCACTAAAAATTGAAAAATAGGTAATGTTTTGACAGGGTATTTAGTAAATCTATGCTTACTTTAATGTCAGTGAACTGTTGATTGTAATGAAATTTTTTTTTCATCACAAAATTAAATTAATTTGTGATGGTGGCTGCAAATTTTCAGTTCACTTAAATTGCTTTACCTAGAATATAAATGTACAATGAAGAAACCTATAGTAGAAACATTTCTTAAGCTAAAATAGCACTGTGAGATCTGTAATCTGTGAGCCTAGATTTTCCATAAGTTTTAATAAATATATCAAGTATGATACCTCCATTTGCCCTAATTTTGGAACTTCCTACTGTTAATCCTGCTTTTCTACCCAGCATTGAAAAATTTTAAACTTTTTATTAAACTAATCTAGAGTGGTTTCCTATTTGAAATAAAATTTAAACTGGTATGGTTTTCTCTCAGTATTAGGGAGGTTTGTGTCGACGTATTTGGAGTGAGTTCCACTCAACCTTTATTAAATCTCAAATCACTAATAGGTGTAACTTGTCACTCAATAAATACCAAATCAGATGTGGCTTTCTCTCAATGTTACACACACTTGGAGTGGTGTCATTAAAATCAAAATCTAAAAAATTTCTCATTAGAAAATTAGTTGTTTCTTTTTTAAATAATGAAGTTATACCATATATAGCTTTCTACATTAATACTTTTGATGTCACATTACATTATGGCAATTCTATATTATAATATTGTAAATTATTATTATATACTCATGACATTGTATTTCTACAGCCCTGAATATGGCTTACAATGTAAGCCAAAACGTTGGCAGATAATCTTTTAAAAAATACACTTTTTTTAAAATTTGTATTTTTTTTTTGGATCTACCTTGACTGTACCCCAACTAAAATCATCTAATAATATCTACGGTCAAAAAACTCTACATTTGAAAATACAATTATATTATTTCAAAAGGTAAAAATCGGTTCTGATTGACCTGCCATTCTACTCATTTTCTTGCATTTACCATCCCCATATTCTTGATATTTTATCCGATCACTGTTTTAAAAAATAAAATTATTATTGCAACATTAAGTGTATGACAATTCAAGATGAGAAATATTAGATATTTTATGTAGTTCATTTCCATAGAAATTCACTGAATTTGTTAGATACATTGTAAGTGTTGTGAATTTTTAGCTCACTTAAATTGCTTAAAAATATAAATGAATGATGACAAAATCTCTTATAGAAACATTTCTTAAGCTATAATAGCATTATGTGTAAGTCTTTGGTAAGACAAGTAGGCTATATTCCTCATAAGTTTTAATCATTTGGGCAAATATAAAATCTACAGTCACCCTAAATCCTGTGTCTCATGTTGTTAATCATACCATAATCCCATTTGTTCTCTCATACTAGTTGTTTTAAATACCTATAACCATATTTGGCTTTACTGTTATGGATAGGAACACTGTCTGCTATAAAATTCTCCATATTCTTTTTCAAGCCTTGCCAGTATGTTGAAGAGTACCTTAAAGTATTCGAGGAACAATGGCATGAGCTAAGGTTTATCCAAATGACCGATGCTATGAAGATCACTTCTTACACAAACATTCTTGCAACTATGCATCATAAAAAAATATTCCCCTCAAAATATATTATCGCCTGTGTATTGTTATATATAGTATTAACATGGTTGGAGGTTGGTTGACTGTTGAGTATTATGCTTGAAAAATTAGTCAGGATTTCGGACTGGATCATGGCCAAAACCCTGACTAATTTCTCCCGCTTATAGTATTAACATTTAATAATATATATNTAGGATATATGTATAAATTACTTATTATTATTTTTATTATTCAATTTATTTTTTAAATAGTATTAATACTTAGCTACCCAGCTGGGTGGCAAAGATTTTTACTAATGGGTCAGTCATCTTAATAAAAAAGAGTCCTTTTGTCTGACACCATGTCAGAACAACATTAGAAGTAAAAATATTTATTGAATATAAATTATTCCATTTTTCACAGAATTTGAATAAATTTACATTAGCACATGTACAAAATATATTGCATGCAAAATAGCCAGACATTCATATATTGCTTTATTATTTTATGAATATTTCTCAGAAAGTTGAGAAACTATTTTTCTTCAATCACCTTCACTAGATATCATTTGTATTTTAGATGGCTCAAGTTTCTAAAATGTATTAAAAAAATTTGATTTACATGAAGACTTCTATTACAAATCTCAGAGTCAGAATGTGACCTTCACTTCTCCATTTCAGATATGTAAATATGTGACATATTTGTTTTAAAATTATGACAATTTTTTTTTTTTTTTTTTTAAGGAGTTAGCCTCTCTTTCAAGGGTCGTGGAGGGAGGGGTTATCTACAGGTTAGCATCCTATTCTAAACATCCATGGTCAGGACAAGCTTTTATTTATCAATAAAAGCTAACCCTGGGCAAGTTTCGAAACCTCAGTGTCAGGATTGAAAGACCTGAACGGATCCAATGAGCTACCCTAGTGCCCACTAAAACAAATTTTATTGTACTATTGTATTTCTTTTCTTTTTTTTTACTCTTCTAAACTGGATAATAGGGCATAGTTTATGTTCATACTTTTGTTATTGCTGATGAGTGGAGACAAAAATAAAAAGGTCATATCTCTTAAATGCTGTCTATGGCTCAATTAACCTTTTTTTTTTTTTAAAAGTATCGTTTATCTAGACATAATTTTGCTTGAAAACTTGTTTTATACAGAAATTTAAAATGGTTTACAATATTTTTAGGAACTCAAATGCTTAAGTACTTTTATTTTTATCGATTTTTGAATATTCATCCTAACAATTTTTCCAGCTGTATTTCTTGTATAAATTGGATACATCTATTCTTAAGCTATTGTAAACATTTAAATTTTTTGAAATAATTTTTCTTCTAAAAATTTATTTACAGAATATCATCCTCTTCAAAAGGTAAATTTGCCATTTGTTCGTCAAAAGCCTCCAAAATTTCCAAGTGTTGCATGGAACCCTTGGACTGATATCCGAGAAAGAGATGATATTAAAGAATTAAATGTATCATTTCCTTTTGGTATAATAAAAGGTTTGTATATTTTTTTAAAATTAACCCCTCGAATTATTTCATTGTTATCTAATTGCTGCTTTTAGCACCACACACTTTAAAATTTTAGACTTAAGAAACATCTAATCTATAGAGAGTTTCAGATTATTCCTTTCTTTTAATCATTCAATTTTATTGTTTCTCATAAAACTGTTTTAAAAAAAATAATATAGCTAATTAGTTCAAGAGGGCCTATAATGAGGCTAGGATGATTATATAATGCCTCCAAGGTCCTGAGTTGAAGTTCACATTCATTAATGCCTGTCTTACCTGTTAAATAAAGGATGAATTTTATAATAGACTCAACAAAGTGATTTATAAATATCCCAGTGTTGGTAAAAATAATTCTGGTACATTTCAATGCCAAGATTGAAGAAAAACAACATCTTTCAAACAACCTTTGGTAATACAACAGTCTAACATGGTATTAGTAGGATTTCTTAAAGGGCTTATCAACTTTACTATCTTTATTGATTTGATCATAGAAAGTGCTCTGTTTCCTTGAAAATGTTTATACAAAATAATATAGAAATCACCTGAGAGCATTACGGTAAACCTGATTGATCTTGTCTCTTTCAAATCTTTTTCTGATCTTTAATTTAAAAAATCTCAGCCCAAGAACAGCTAATGCTAAGATTTCATGGCTATTCTGTCGCTCTAAGCTTAGTGCTTAAAACAAGAGTTTTGCAGTAAGTTTTAACTTTATGGGTTTTTAATGGATAATATATTTCAAATACCATATACAGTTCATAGTTAATATGAGCACTGCTCTAATGCAATGAAAAATGACGCCAAAGAAACCATAGGGTTTGAGATCAAGACTCAAAGATCATCTGGTTGACACTGAAGTGTAAATTAGATTGGAGGGAAAAATGAAGTCAACCAGAATATGATTCAAAAGGAAATCAAGCAGAATAGCAGCTGTGGAATAAAGTAAAAAAGGAGAGGAGAACCACTCCTTGAGCTTTACTCAGACTCTCTGTCAACAACATGAACTATATGTAAATAAATAATATATAAAGTAGTTTAGTGACATTAATGTCTTCTTTTAGCAAAGCTTTTTTTTTTTAATTGTTAAAACCCCTGAGATTTTTACCTGATAGTAAGAATAAATAACTTCTTAGTAACAATTTATCTAAAAGGAAAAATATCCACATAATAAATAAAGAATGCATTGTCTAGATTTTATAATTTGTTTTTCTTAGACTTCTTTGGTTATGATAGTTTGACTCAAACATATTTAAAAATTCAACTATCTGGTTTAAAAATGTAACTGTTTTTTTATGAAATTCTTTATTTAGTTGCTTGTAGTAGACTTAGTTGGCATAGATATGGCGTATGTATGTACAGTGACAGCATGACTTCAATAGTTGAGCTCTACATATGTTATTGATTGTTGAAACTCTGATAATACACTCAAATATTTAATTTGCTGAATTTGAATGAATACTATAGAACACCCATGACACTAGGCATGCACATTTTTCTATAAAAGCCTACCCAAGGTGGGAGTCAAATTGGCAGATGCTTGACCATTTCACCTTCTACTTTATGAAGCTAGTGTCCAATAAATTTCTATTTTCTATTTCTTATTCTCTTCCACATTTCTGGTTGTCAGATTCACCATAGTTCCTTGCTACTAATGGCCTTATTATGTAAACCCAAGGATGTGTCTAAGGCAGCAATTTGTAAAGAATTTCTACCTGTTTGTGATATAGGCAGTCCCTTTCCACTTCTCCTATTTGTATAAAGAACTCTTTTGGTGTGTTAAAAATTCTAATTTGATCTTGAGGCGATACTTCTTGACTTTCATAGCTGTGTAGTTGGGTGAAGGTCTAAGCCACAACTTATGGACACTCTACCAAGGTATGTGAACTCTTCCACTGACTATTGGATCCTCCTAGGGGAACAGGCTTAGTGTAGTCAGTGTTTATTCGCATCTCTTTAGATTTGTTTGTGTTCATTATTAGTCGTACTGATTCCTCTAGATCCTAGGCCTTTCCTTTGATATCCAAGTCTGGAGAAAAAAAAAAACAAATAATAAAATAAAAAAAATTAAAAATAACAATAAAATAAATAAGTAAACATCACTGTGCAGTGAGAAGGGGCCCATTGACCCCACTCATAATAAGTTTAATTGGCATTGAACTTTTTATTCTTCGTTAGTCGCATTTCAGTAAGTAAAAGTAAGTATATTTTTGTCTTCCAGAGTCGGTTTCAGTTCATTAGTATGTGTTTGATTGCCGTTAGCATTCCTAAGGAGGATTTTGGCAGGGGGTGGTGAAGGTCTTCGGGCTTTGGGTAAGGGTTGACTGAGTCCGTTGCTTTAAGTCTTTGTAGATCTGGCAACCTTTATATTCGGCGAAATGATTTTTCTGGCAAAGAGCACAGGAAAGTTATGGGACTTCTGGCAGTCCACTGTGTGGTTTGTACCTCCATACTTGATTCATCGGGCTTCATACTCACAGTAACTCTTTGTGTGGCCGTACAGTTGATATTTATGACATTGGGCAATGTCCTTGCAAGAATGGGGCTTATCTACCCGTATTTACAATGACAGAGTTGATGAGATATTATATATGTCTTCCACATTTATTGTGAGCTCAAGATCGACGAAGAACAATGAAATTGGGGTCTTTACAGGTTCATCTCTGCCACGCTTGTTTAGAATGACGTTGATAGGGTTTCTGATCTGAAAGCCAAGATCAGTAAGCTCCTCTTTGATATCATCAGGGAGAGTGGAATGATTGAAATTACGGATGACAACTCTAACTGCACATTCTTCCTTGAGCTGGTAAGTATGGTGCTGTGCATTTGTCTCCTTGAGATAGATAGCTGATGATACCTCTATAGACATCAGGAGTGCCTGTCATGATTTGGTGTCACTCTGCCTATTAACGCAGGTGTACTGTCCGGGGCCAACAAGCTCATCAAGTTGGTTGCACATCAAGTGGAAATTTTTAATGCTTCCCAAAAAGATAGGGGATGGTCAGGCACCTTGTGAGGTGGTTTCAGCATCCTTCTCTTCTCCTGTGATATTTTGAAGAAGCTGGAATGGGTTTGGGGTTGTGAACCGTGATGTGATCTCATTTTCCTCATTATTTACCTGTTCGGTTATAATGACTGGTAGCTGTGAATTTACTACTACTTGCAAGGTGCTGGGGCATACTGGCAGTTGATTTTGTGGCCTGTCGATTGGAGTGACGCTTCTTATTCTTGGAAGGAGTCATGGGTGCTCCTCTACGCTTACCTTTCCTACCTCCACTGGCTATAACTTGGTGGTAGTAAGGCATGGTATAAATGAAGAGAGGGAGTGTAAGAAGAATAAAAATACTCAGGGCAGGTTTGTCTCTGCTTGCGTGAAAGTGCATCTCTCTTTATAAAAGTATTTTATATTTACTCCCTGAATAAAGGGTAATCCTGGTAGCGAATTACTGCGAAATTTCGTACACATGACACTGGCACTTGCCTGCATTAGTCTGCAAAATATGATAGTACAAGTCTTACAAGTGAATAAATAATAAAGCTAAAAAGAAGGAGCGTTATGTAGAGGCATTCACTGAACAATGGCTACACCGCTTATGAGGTATTTTCTCAGATTATATTTCTGTCTGTAACTTTTTTACGTTAAAATTAAATACGTTTTGTTTGTGGATTTCTTATGAAATGCCTTGACAAAAGGTATTAATTGCTTGCTTGTCCAGGTATCGTTAAAGATGAATTGAAGAGCATCTACACTAATAATGGGCAGGCTTTCAAGAGTTTCAATTCTAGAACTCTTGCTATTATTCTTTTCCTTTCCTCTATTGACTGTATTGTCTTTTTTTTTTTTTTCGTTTGGGGCTCAATGTCTTTTAGAATCTCTTGCTGCAAGTCCCCTGCCGAGTTTGTCCCTCTAGATTCAGTAGAATCTATGGAGTTGTCTTGCTCATTCCCCAGATTTCCTTACTTTCCGAAAGGTTCAACAGCTCCTTGAAGCACTCCTTGTTTGCTATCTTTGGGCTTATCGGCAACAAAGCATTTTCATGCTAGTAAGTATCTTGTCTCTGGTGGTTCTTTCTGCTTTATCAGTCAGTTTTTTTACCCACAGCTTTGTATTAAATTGGACAACTTTTTCTTACCTCCTTATTCTTCTTGCTGAAGTCTTAGCTTTTGGCTATTCTCTCCTTATCTGTGTTTGAAGAGCTCAGTTTATGTTTGATATTTTTTCTTCCATTGTTTATTACTTTCTTTCAGAACTTATCTATTCTTTGTTGCTCTTCCTAAAATAGCCCAACACTTTTTTCAAAAGAAAAAAGGGTTCCCTTGAAGTTTTTTGTGGATGCTATTGATGATTGAAACTGAAAGCCTGTTGTGAACCTCAATGTAGAACTCTTCCTTTATCTTTGGGATTAAGCAAATTCAGCTTTTTAAAATGCTTGTAACCTTGGTGACAGTACTACTTCAATACTACCAAAGATATCTTGTTTCTTTTTCTCAATTCATAGAGGTCTAGGTTTTTTGCTTCTCTCTGCTTCTGTTTATTTATCTTTTTATTTGTATTCTGCTGCTAGGACATCGACTCTCATTTATGATATATGCATTTCTTATTGTATATTTATTGAGTGATCTCAGCATTTTAACAAGTTTTCTTTAAGTCTTACTGAAAATCGTCAGTGTATTGAGTGGCTGAAGTGCTTAATTGCTTGGAGTTTTGTCGTCATTGATAGCATAGAAAAGATAATTCAGTCTATCCTTGTAATCCAAATATTTTCTTTAAATAGAAAATGCTAGGTTACTGATAAAATGATGCTTTTGTTGATTTTCTTTGCATAAAAAATATCCATATTTTCTCAACAGGCTAAATGTGAGCCCAAATATCTAAAATCAGACTTGTTGCCAAGTGGAATAACCTTTAAACTCTAAGTAGTTACTACTAAACATACTTGTTTACCCACAGTATCTTATACTCATATTTCATTATAGAATTAACTATTTTATTATTTACCTTATTTTATTATTTATATTTATTTAGAATAGTGTAATCTCTTATTGCTACAAGCAGAAGACATCACTGGTTACTGCTCAGTAAACAATAATCCAAGTTGTTAAATTAATCAGTCTGTGTTGTATTTTCTCTTTTCTACTTTTACTTAATCAATTTCCTTTGTTTTATCATTTTAATGTGTTTTTACAACTATAGCACACTCCTTTTTTCAAGTAGCTGTTTCAGTCTATTATAAAATAGCCCGATCAAGTTTAAATTTTGCAGATCATGTTGAAAAGTTATTATAAAATAAAATGATATGTTACTTGTTTTTAAGAGTTTTCATACCGACAGAACTGACACACTTACATCCTAGAGTTTACTTTAACTTTGATTCCCTACAATTTTAATTTGACTACTACATCAAACTTCTTTGATTTTTTTTTATTTTTCTTTCTAAGCATCTTTTAGCTTCCTTTGTTAGTTTTTTAGGAATAAGGTCAAACATACTTTTCATGAAAAAACTTAATCATCGATAATTGGTCAGGATTTTCTGATAACACAGTTATCAGGATTAGGTTTTTAATATATAGTAAATTTCACGAAGTAACAGTTTCACTTTAGAAAAAGACCCATGTATAAGGCTAATTTAATATAGAGTGTGTGTGTTTATATAGATATATATATATATATATATATATATTATAATTATAAAGGCCCAAAGCTATAGGAGGTGGATTTGAATATTTCTTGTTGGTTGGTGATATTATCTTCAAGATATCTCAATAATTCACTTAATTTAACTATTCTTGTCTGTTAGTCATTATATATACAAGTGTGATTAAGTTTGTCGGAAGCCAACATTTATTTATATATTTGCTATTGAGACTGGTGTAGTATTGCCTTTATATACTGAGTTTTTAGTTTGAATCAATAAAAAAAATAAATAATGGTTTTATTTTTCTAATTTTTTAGATCAGGAAGCAAAATTGATTTTGCAAAGTTATTATGCCAGTGTTTCGTATGTTGATAATTTAATAGGAAAGATCATGATTTCACTTAAAAAAAAGAAAATTGAGAGAACCACTATTGTTGCCCTCGTATCTGATCATGGTAAATATATATGTCTACTATTCTGATATTATAAATGGATAAATAAATAAAATTGAGTTTATATATTTTATTTAAAAAATAAGTCTTTATTTATTTTATAATGAAATTACACAATGAAAATATCAATATTCAGCTATTTTATATTAATTAAAATTCTCTGAGGCATTCAGGGTTAAGACAGCAAGTATGAAAAACAACTGTTAGACAAAATATTTTCTCAACTTATCAAATCTTAATTATTATAAAAATATGAAATTCCTTTTGGTTAAAGACAAGAAATAAAAATTAACGAGATCCATATGGAAAGGATCTAAGAAAGGTTATGTTTTAAATTAATTCATTGAGAAGATTTCTCACCAAAGTTTATATTACTTCTTGAGGTCATTTAGACTTAAGTAATTGGGTGTATTTAGAAAAAAAAATTAACGTTTTTCAACCAAATATTTGCATTATTATATCTTTGATATAAAATACTATTAATACTCAAACTATAGTCCATTGATATTTATCGTCTATAGCTATCTGCTAGCCATTGGCTCGATCCCATGCTGAAACCATTCCTTGGGATGGCTGTCAAAGACCTATTGAACTGCAATTTCAACTTCTGCAAAATTATTATATATTTTCCCTTGAATAAAATGGGTCAGGATTGAAACAATCACTGGTGTGAGGTCTGGACTAAATATATGGTGGATGATGCAGGAGTTCGAAACTTTAAAGTTCTTTAAACTCTTCTTTCTCAATATGTATCCATCTTCTCTACTTACAATCTTTGGATTCTTTGATATTTCTATGGCTTTTCTGATGACTCATCGGCAATAGTTCTTTCTCTTGTTCACGTAGGCTTCCACGGTCGTCAGATGTATTTACAGTTTCTTCTTCCCGGTTGGACCGTGTCTTTCTCTTGCATGGATTTTATCTTAAATTTGATGTGGTCGATGTGCTCTGCAAGTGATGATTTCTCAGTGAACCTTTTCCTTCTGAAATGCATTACTTGAGGAGAGGGTCAATAGTCCTTCTAGTTTCACTGATTTACGATTTGCCACAGGAGCAGGCTATGTTGTATATTCCAGAAGTCCTGATTTGTAACTTGTTCTTTGGTTTTAAGAGGATGATGGTATTCTCTGCCCCAGTCAGTTTTTTTACTATCTTCTCTGTTGTGCCTTTGATGTAGGGTAATATTTGCTTCCAGACTTCCTCTGGTTAGCGCTCTCTCTGTTGTGCTACCAATTTCTCATTCTTTGAACTTAGGTTCTAGGTTCATAGCTATCTTCGTAAAGGTATTCTTTTGGCAGTTGAGTTTCATCTCATTATTCATCTGAATTTCATTCCTCTCTGGCTATTGCTTCATTTGTTGTAGATTTTAGAGCTTTAATGTTCCTTCTTATGGTATGAATAATCAATTAATCCAAAATAAAATGAACATAGACATCAGGACTCCCCTCAAGAATTGGTATTACATCATTATCCTGTTTTTGAAAAGCATTAGGCCTAGTATAGATTTATGAATTAACTGATGTTTGTTTTTTAGCTTCCTCACCAGCTGATATATCTTGCATATATATGTATAATTTCTGAGGAATTTAAATGAATGTAGAAATTTATTAGTCAATCTTATTTGATAAAGAGTCAGATTTACTCTCCATAAAATAAGATCCTTCGTTTCTTAGAAAAGGAAGGAATGAATCTCAAGGTACCTTTTACCTTATTTTTATCTCTTGCAGTTCAGTTGAAATTAAAAATATCTTTCAACAAGCCTTGACAAATGTAGCTTTAAAGTTGACATAAACAACAGTATACTATTTCTTCTGGAATCTATCCTTATTTTCCTCACTGAAGTATAGCTTGTTTGATGGTACTCCTAAGGCATTGAAATCCAGCTTACTTCCCTAATATGCATCAATGGTCATTGAATACCTGTAACCTAGTGAGCTTTATTCATTCAAATACCTTATTCATTGGAATATAATATAAAATATTGGCAAGTGACTTTCCGGGGAAGGCAGATTTTTCTTTCTTTAGTATTGTGGGATTACTTTCTTGATTGGGGTTACTTTAGCTTCCCTCCATTCGCCAAAGTATTTTTCTCTCCACTCTGAATTGAAAAATTCGAAGGCATATTCTTTAGCTTTGAAGCCTAGATGAGTAAGGATTTCATAAAGAATACTATCGGAATCATCATACTTGTGTCTATGTTCTTAGTTTCAAGCTCCTCAATTATTGAGTTATCAATTTTATAGAAGAAAATAATTTGGAGAGTTGAAGTGATATTGCCGGTAAGATAAATGGTTTAATACAGTGGACCATAAGTGGGGGGAAAATAAATGTTAAATGTTAGTAAAAATTAAAAAAAAAAACAACCTGATTATAATAAAATAACTGAAAATAATTAATGAGTCAAAAATTGCTCTAGAAATTAATGTATTTTGTCAAATAATTTGGTTTATTATTTATTTATAATTTGGTGTTTTGTCATTTTTAATTACTTTAAATAAATGCAATCATCAAGTGATTTAACTTTTTCTTCTTCCCTAGGATGGTCCCTCGGTGAACATGGTGAGTGGTCAAAATACAGTAATTTTGATGTTGCAACAAGGGTTCCTTTTATTTTGAATGTCCCAGGTTTGACTGATAAAATAAAATTAAATGGTGTGGGGCCTATAGTTATTCCAGAGCCTGTTGAACTTATTGATCTTTTCCCTACTCTAGTTGATTTAACAGTCTTAGAATCTATAAAGAAATGTGATCATTCTCAAAAAGAAATTCTTTGCACTGAAGGAAAAAGTTTAGTACCATTAATTGTGGATGCTGTTTCTTCCAATGGCAAAGTAAGTTCCTTAATTTATTTTCTAATTAGCTTATTTTTCTGTATTAACCAATATTCTTACCTGATGACTGAGTGTTCAGGCTGCCTACTTTAGTAATTTTCCTAATGTAATGTGAAATTATGTGTTTATTTATTATGGCTAATTTATTAACTCCGATAGTTCGATTTTTCAGCTGTTTATAGTGACTAATATATATATATTTA
>KZ806976.1:315592-339668 GCA_000696205.2 Oncopeltus fasciatus
ATAAATTATTATTATTAAAAATCTAAATGCTTATAAAGATAAACAATTATTTTGAGAAGATATGTGGTTGTCAGATTTAATTATTCCACTAATTAAACAATTAATCAATCCATTAATGCATCTAAGAAACTACTTTTGTTCTGATATATTCAATGGAGTAATGCAATTACTCGGAGCGTCCCCAAGATTTGGAAACCTGGCTGGCCCATACTATGGTATGGGTGTGGCCTATGGGAAGCCTTCATCAGCCTATGCCAGATACATCTAAAACTATAGATAACTAAGTTAATTTATGGATTACTTCAACATTGTGTCTAGTTTTTTAAATAGTCCTGACATTATTTTTGTACTTTCTTCTCTATCTTTTTTATATATTTATAAAAAAAAATTTTGTTTCAGAAAAGGAAGCTTTGGGACTTATTTGCATTCAGTCAATACCCAAGACCAGGTTTATTTCCCACTATAAATCCTAATAGTGATAAACCTAAACTAAAAGAAATTACTATTATGGGCTGCAGTCTCAGGACTAATCGTTTTCGCTACACTGAGTGGCTGCCATTTAAAAATTTTTCCATCCATTGGAATCATGTTTATGCTTCTGAATTATATGATCATGATGTTGATTCTTATGAATCCATAAATTTTTCAACTAATAAATCTTATTCAACAGTAAAAAGTATGTTGAGAATTATACTCAGAAATAATTGGACCCTTTAAATTGTTACCTAACAATTCAGTAAGCTTACTATCATTTAAAAAAATAATTCACTAAGTTTTTTTTTTTAATTTAGTAATACAAAACATTTTAATTTTTATTATTATTTTAAAGTAAAATTAGGTAGCATATGACTTTCCCCTTTTTATGTACTGAACTTTTCTGCCTTAACTGAAAGGTTTCTCAATTTTCTTATTATATTTTAAGAAATATATTTGACTTATTCTATATTTTTAGTCAAGATTATTTGAGAAACCCCTGAACATTTACTTTCTATATGGACTACTTAATTATAATGATTATTGGTGTCTCATGTTGCAAAATATTTTCTATTAATGAAGGACAGCAGTTAAGAGCCCAGCTGATACTTTGTTAATGAGCCAACTCATTACTACTTATCTCTGATTAATTGTCATTGATTTTGTTTTATCTATTTAAAAATTTTTTTTCTTTAGTAAAATTTAGTTGGCCATTAAGAAAAATTGTCAATGCGACATAGGATTGACAGAGTTGTATCTACACCATAAACAGTAAGACTTTTTAGAACTTCGGAAAGGCTTGTCGACTTGAGCAATTTCGATTGTCTGCAATACTTATCATTCATAGCATCTACAGATAGAATTCCTTGTCGTTGCTTTGCAAAATAAGATTTTCCAGAAGAAAATCTTTGGAATGTAAACTCACTACTAAATCTGATCTTATCATCTTATCAGATGTTGTAAATAAAATAGGAAATAATTCAGAGACAAACATCTAATTGTCGTATCAAAGTATCATCAAAATTGGAATGATCAATTTATTTTGAATGTATGCCTGACTCATGAATCTCTCACTCCTATGCATCCATTAGGTATTAAATGGCGGTTCTGGACCAGAGGATTACCGAAAGTTGTGGCGACTTTGGGCCAAGTCACGGGGATTACCTCTAGAATGGATCAATGGGTGAAGAGCTTATGGGCCGTGTCATAGGAAAGCCTAACAAATATTGGCTAATTTCTTTATGAACCATTGTGGGTCAAACTATGCACTGCGGGTTTATAATTTTCAATAATTTTGTTGATTTTAAAAATTTTAAATGGTCTTCAAAATTTAATTGCTGATTCTCCTACGAGGCAAAATGGGCATCAAGTAGTGAATTTTCTCATTGTGAATTGTGGGTTTATTTTTCTCTAATCCTCTATGCCACTTATTTCATTGAACTATTTTTCCGAGACATAATCTGGTCAAAGTCTAATATCCTTGAGCCCTGATTCTCCCATAATAATTTCCTCCTAATTGTTGGCATACATTTAGGGGCAAAATTCATGATTTACGGATAACCCTACCACACCAGTATCCTTCATTTAGGGTTTCCCTACCTCGCTGGCATGGTAAGAATGCCTGTGTTCAATCATTCATGGTTTAGGGGCATAATAGCTTTATCTGTGATCTTGATAGAGGAATTATGGTTTTCTTGCATAAATCATGTAATGTGTTTGGATTGAATGACTTGCTGCAACATTCGTATAAAATAAAACTTGTGTTTTTGGTTAGGCAAATGGCCAGAGATAGTAAATTCTATCACAATCGTACGGGGAGCTGATTCCACAAAAAAAAAATGTTGAAAAAGTATAACCGAAATGTTAGCAACGAAATTACTTAATTATTAATACTCCTAAATATACTAAATTCCCATGTCATTCACTGTTACTATGGAAATTGACTTGGGCTTGGATATGCCCTGTTTAAATGGATATTTAAACATAAATCATCAAATGTATAACTAGACCATTTAAATAAATTTTAAAACGTGGTCAAAAGCTGAACCTTCAAACTGATAAAGGAAAGGAATATTATAACAAAAATTTCTGTAAGCCTATAGTGCAGCATAATATAAATCACTATTTACATTATTGAAATTATAAAATGTCTATTATAGATCAATTTAACCGAACTATTAAAACAACGGTATGGAATAAGTTTAGTTTCTAGGAATCATATGAGTGCAAATCTAACATTCAAAATTTATTAGTTACCTGACAACACAAAACTTGAACAATCAAAATGTAGCCATCCGAGTTTTGTTGTAAGGAAAACTAATTTAAATTACTGAAAGAAATTGTGTGTGTGCACGCGCGTGTGTGTGTGTGTGCGTGCATGCGTGTGTGTGTGTGTGTGTGTGTGTGTGTGTGTGTGTGTGTGTGCGTGTGTGTGTGTGTGTGTGTGTGTGTGTGTGTGTGTGTGTGTGTGTGTGTGTGTGTGTGTGTGTGTGTGTGTGTGTGTGTGTGTGCGCGTGTGTGTGCGCGCGCGTGTGTGTGTGTGTGTGCATGCGTGTGTGTGTGTGTGTCGTGTGTTGAAAATATTCTCTAAATATAAAGGAGAATTTGAAAAATGTTATAGAGCCTCTTGGTCTCCAGAAATATTTATATCTTTGAAGTCCAAATGACTAATCCAGTCACATATATATTGACAGTAGATAATGGAGATGATATTGTAGGAGAGACTTATGTAGAAGAAATCAACGAGACATCCACTAAGTTGAGAGAGTATTAAAAATCAAGAGAATAAGTTTTTAGTTTTATTGTTAGGTTTTGATTTTAAGCACAATTTTTAAATTGTGAAATAATACATAAAAAATTAGTTTTTATTATTTTATTTATTTTCTATATAAAAATATTTTTAATACAAATCATGATATCTACTAAGAAGGAGCTAAAGAAGAAAAGTAGAATTCCCCCTCTCGAAAAAATTGGCCTCAAGCCAGGGGTGGAAAAGTTTGATGCAGCCCTGGAGACATTCATGGAGACTGTACTTGATAGAAGGCGAAAACTCGATCCCTGAGTTCTCACGGCAGCCCATCAAATTTAGAACACCACCAAAGCAAATCCTGATTTTGATAAAGCAGCTAAATATTCTTTAAAAGCATGTTTTCAGAAACCAGGATCCAGCCTTGAGACCTGCCATAAACATGACATGTCAGATCTCCAGCTTCAAGGAAGTCTCAAATATCTCACTCTGGCATTAGTGGCCAAGGAGATCACAGACAGACCCACCAATGAGGAGTAGGAAGAGGCAGTCGGTGAACATATATACTTGAAAAATAACACTAGGGCAGTCTCGGCTTTAAGTGTTTGTCTCCCTCAGGTACAGCCCCTGCCAATGGACAAGACTCCGGCTTTTGCCATCCTCAGGCTGCTGAAGTCCTCTCTCAGCAAGACTAGAGGTCAGCACTTCACTGGGTACGTCAATTCTCTAACATTTTGTTAAAGAATCTGCCTCAGATAGGTAAGATGCACTTCCTAAACATATTTAACTCTTGTTTCAGGTTCAAATCCAACCCAACCACCTGGAAGGTACTACGTGATATTAGTTTCACTGCCAAAACCAGGAAAGTCTCACAACTACCACCCAATCAGCCTGCTCTGTCACGTTTTTAAAATATTCGGGAAGCTCATTCACTGCCAGATTAGAAGACTCTGCATGGAAAGGAACCAGATTTTGCAGGAGCAGATGGGGTTCGTGAAGCGAGTGAGTGGCATGGGCTCACCATGTCGTGAAGCTACTCCAGCACGCTACAAAAGAGATGACGTTCAACAGAGCTACTGCCGTTATCTCACCTGACTGCTTGGCTATTTAACTGGGTCTTACACGGCCATTTAATGAGACTGATGAATCAGTATGTTTTCTCTGAGGATTTTGTGGCCCTGTTGATGGATTGCCTTCTCTTTTTGATGCGGTTCAGGGACTGCTCTTCACTAGGAAGTCCACCACATCAGGGCATCAGGTAGTACCACAAGGGTCTGTATTAGGTCCCATATTTTTCATATACTATGCTGCTCATGTAGTTCGTTTAAAGTATCAGGGTGTTAAACTGATGTCAACCCTGACGTAATCATGTTCTATTTATTGAATAACAATGCCGAACGTGCCCTGAATAGGACCAAGAATGACTGCCTGCACATATCCTCCACAAGATTCCATCTTGACGTACTAAGAGGGCTAATGGCACAATATGTTTAAACCAAGAAATAGGTAAATTGAATGTACTCTCACATAGAAAATAGTCTTGTGTCTTATTTCAGTTTTTTATATCTCATTAGAGGAAAGATGATATCTAAAAAGATTAGTTGATTTTAAAGGAATAAATCTGATTATGAAATTTGCTAGTAGCATCGACAACTATTTATGAGGAAATTTGCCAATAGTCTTAGAAAGACGTTTCTAAAGCATAGCACATGGACCCCTATCTGATTATGACAATTGGAAAATTTGCTAGTAGCATCTACATAGGTGTGAGTACAATCATCATCGTCTGCCATATGATGCGTTGTACGGCCCTTACTGACCGTTACCTTGAGGGTTGTATTCTGTTGTCCTGCTGCTAGCTGCACCTTACCCACCAAGTACTCCTTAAGCTAATTAGAAGTTATGAATCAAAATCTCAAAGCTCAGGGCAAAAACCAGGTGCCTCTGTCTGATAGGGTTTAGACCTACTCCAGGCACCTGATGATCATCGTGGATGATGTCATGTTCTCGCAGGAGAAGGCGAATGGGAATCATGAGTACTCGTTGATAGTTGTCAAAAGGTACCTGTTCCTGGTAGCAAGAAAAGGTGGTAAGGGACTCTTAGCCTCACGAACCATTGCATAGCCTTTATGAAGATCCCTCCGAACTTTATGAATCTTGGCTTGACCCGATTGCAGATGTTGCACTAGTTGGTGTATCTCATCCTTTGAGTAGATACGGTTCTTGCCTCTGATCTAATGGCTTATTCTTGTTACTCGTAGATGGCAAAGTCGGTTATGAAGGTTCTGTAGAGCCCTTAAGTCATGTATTTAACAGGATTAACAGCAGTGGGACTTAGCTCCAGCAGTATTATCTTATCGTTCTTGATCCCAGTCGTTGCCATGGAGCTTGACGTGTAAAATGTGGACTTCTGATCTATGGTGACTGAAGTGCCGAGCTATGAGATAGTGATACAGGGCTTTGTTCCCAGAAAGAAGACAACTGTTTTGTCTTTCTGCTGGAGGATTACTCCGATTGCCATGTCCGAAACATCTGTCTCCCCAACGAACAGAACATCTTCCAGGATTAGTTAGGGAATGTATTTTTTCAGTGTATCATTTTTGCTGTTCAGTAGGTAGAATCAGAGAAATGTTGAAAAAATCTGTCATGAGATTAACACACTAGTTGAATTCTCTCAGAACTCTACTATTCACCATGTGATTTTCTAGAAAAATTGTAAAACTACTTTGACAGTCTGAAAAAATTCTATACATATCAATTTGCAGCATTTTTGAAATTTAATATGGTTTATATAAGGTTTATCATTATTTTCTTTGTATAAAATAAATAGATTTAATTTTCCTAAAAATCAAAATTATAAGTGTTTTGTATAAATCTAGTTTTATATTAAATAAAAAGTAATACTGATTAAAATAATACATATATTTATTTATGAAAGAATTGACACAACTTTAAAATACTCTATGACTATGATAAGCCGCCATTTTAGCATTTAAAAAACACTGGCTAGGTATAATAATAACTTATAAATTAACATAATTTACAATACATAGCATGCCTCTTTTTAAAGACCTTAAGACAACATTCAAAAATTACAATACTTATTCATCTTACCCAGAAAAAGTTTTTTTTGGGGGGGATTCCTAATCTTACTACCATATCTACTAACATAATCTTAATGTTACTACGAGTTCACTTAAATTAAATTAAATCTTAAATTTTTAGTTAAAAACATAAAATTAGTTTCAACATTAAAATAATTTTTGTGGTGTAATGGCCAGTATACTTGTCTGTAAAGCAGGAGACCTTGGTTCGAGTCCAGGCTGATGTTTTTAAAATTCTAACTCCCTTGCATTCCTTGTATAAAATTCCTCTTTAACATTTAATTTAGGTAGACTTCTAGCATTTCTATTATAATACTTTTTGATTTAATTTAGTCATTTAAATATTTTTTATATTTAATAGGTTTAGTTTTTAATTAATCTATATCAGCAGGTATTTTGGTTCTATGGTTGCAAGCCATTAATAATGTTGCAGGCGAATTCTGGAAAATTATTACATGAATTTCACAAATTAAGTAATGCCTAACATATGGATCAGTATTTGACTCAAACCACTCCTTTAAAGATTTCTTAATAGTTCCTACAGTTCTTCCTACAAGACCATTTGATATAGCATAGTAGGGATAAGAGGTAATGTAAATTCATTACCCACATTCTTCAAAAATCATCAAATTTTCTTCATGAAAATTGTAAACCATTGACATCAATGTCAATGAAATATCTTGTCGCCTTGAAAAAATATTTTTCAAGTGTAAAATGACATTATTGCAACTGGAATTATTTTTCATTTATGCTAACTCAAAATAACGTGAATAATAATCTACCACTAACAGATTACGTATAATTTTTTTTTTTTCATTCAGAGTTATCAACACCTACCTTTTCCCAGGGAAATTTACTTATGTCATGGGGCATGAATGGTTCTTTTTGATTATTATTTCGATATTTGGTACAAATATGATAATTTTCTACTATATTTTCCAAGTATTATTTATATTAGGTCAATATAAATTATTTGTGACAAGTATTTTTGATTTTACAATGCCCATATGCCCTTCATGTATGACAATTAACATTTATTTTCTTAAAATAATTGGAATAACAATAATTTTTTTTATAAAGATTATCATCAATTATATGCTGCTCATTTTTAAGCTTTTTATTATAATAATAATAACTTATATAATATTTGACACTAGTTATTACAATTTTATATTTTTTGGCCAACCATCTTTACAGTATTTGGTTAGTAACACTAAAGAATCTTTCTTTTGGGTTTCAAGTTTAATTTCAATCAAATTATTGAGAATCAGACTTATAGACTAATTTTAAATCATAGGTTTGTAATTTTATAATCATTCTTCGCAACTTTAAAGGAACTTCACATAGTGGTTTTTTTTATAAATGAATATAAAGGTTTATGATGTGACTCAAGTACTACAACTTGACCATTAATGTTCTGGTGGAATTTGACACAACCAATCAAATTTGTAATATTTTTGACCTTCTTATAATTTTGAGAGAAGGCACCACACAATTTTAAATGGTCCAGGTTTCTCTAATGTAGAATCAACAAGGAGCGGTTGTAATTTCCATGATACTTATGTGAATAGCTGGATTTCCCTATTTTACAGTTCCACATATTGACCCTAACAAACCCTTACTTGACAAATCTCTTAAAATAAATTCTTTTCGAACTCATATTTTTGTTGGATTTGTATAATTTCTACTACAAATAGATGATTTTCCAATTCAAATCTTTTAAATAATTTTTATTGTATTTTCTGCTATTTTTATATTGATAAATACCATGGAGAAATACTAATACCGCCTTTTTAAATAAACTATTGTGAAATAATTTTAATTTTATGTCTAAAGTTGTAAGTGACCAATATTTTATTTCATTATTGGGTTGTACTACTCTATACTTATTTCAAAATTAATATAATAAAATTCTCAATAATTATCCCGAGTAATAGAAACACGCACGCATACACTCGCACTCAAACACAAAAAAATCTGAGAAACGATCGAAAAAATAACCGAAAAGTATGCCAAGAATCTCATCTGTACGAACCAGCCTTTCAAAATACTTTAAAATTCTAAATTAAAGGAAGTGGATGAAGGAATTTCTTAGATGGAAAACATAGTTTTGCTTCTTCCAAACCATGGATTCTGCTGACGAGAATCGCTGACAGCTGAGCCTCGATATAGGCCGTAATATGTCCAATAATGCTGATTTACTGTTTTACCTTTCTTCAAGCTTCGGAACTTTCTTAACGCATCAGAAATATTTTTGCTGACAGTATTTAAAAAAGAAGTCGCTCAGGAACATTGTATACCGAGCAGATTTATAAGGTTTTATTAGAAGCGGGCATAAATAAAGTAATTGGCTGATTTTATCTTGGAAGCTGTGAAAGGTATAATCTGGCTCTTGACTTTCCAAGTGGAAGGAGTGTTTACATGTATAGTTATGTTCTTAAATATCCAATCAACTAAAGAGTACATAGAGGTATAAGATAAGGGATGACGATTGTTTAATTTGGCCTTTCTCTAAATACCTCCACTTACTCAACTGATTTATCTGAAAATTATCCAATACTTATCAATAGATAGCCTAAAGAATGAATGAATTAAAGAAATGTTTATTTAAAAAAAATTTTTTTCTATAATAACATAAGACCAATAATAATTAAAAAAACAACAAGAATAAAATCATGTTTACTTCTTTAAAATTTCATTTACTTGATTTTAATATTTAAATTATTATCTTGAATTAATTTATCTCTATTGGTCTGTATGATTCTACATCTAACTATTGCACATTATTTTAGAGGAGATAATTATTTGATTGTCTACCAGATATTTCATTGCCCTTTTAGGTATTTGATTTTATGTGCAAATGATTAGAATAAATCTCATTTAGTAAATGAGCCCCTAATAACATTTTTGTATGTTGAATGTCCGAATCAGGAGGAACCCAACGCTCCTGAATCCTAAACCCATCTTCAGGACAAATGCTCTTTGTATATATTCATTTTCTCAGTGTATTCTGACTACCAATCTTCCACAGAGAATTTGACATGCTTGGGTGGATCCGGGGTGGAGCCATAACAGCAGAAGCGGTGTGTATTAACGTTCCCGCCATTAACAGAACCCTGCTAATTATTCAGGATAGTTGTTCTACGGACTAAGCCACCAATTTTTATATTCTCTTCTACTTTGTTAATCCTGTGACCCATAAACTCTGATGCTTGGAAGTATCGAATGGCTTATGCCATTTTTTCCTCCAAATTCCTTAGACTGATATGGGGTTCGCACGCAGTTCGTTTATAACTCCGCATTTCCACGACATGATCAATTTATGTACGTTGGCATAAGAAGAGTAAATCCAGAGTAAACCCACGCTAATTTCTCGCCGATAGAACTGGAAATGACAAGGGTAAAAATAATTCACCTTTGTTGTTGCAAAGGAATATTGAAAAAATTAAATTTTAATACTTCGTGTAAAAATTTAATTTAAATTTTAAAATAAAAATTGTATCTAGACAAAAAATTAAAGGGCAACTATTCAGAAAATTCGAACTAATATTTTTATGCTCTAAGTAGCTAATCTCTTTGTAAAAAAGATATAGCTACTTAGAGTATGCTAATATTAGTTCGGGGTTCCTGAATAGTTGCACTTTTCATTACATTTTCTACTGAATATAGAACATTTGTAATGTAATCTGAGAGGGCAGAAAGAGAACGATGAACCCTCCTGGCTTTAGTCTTAAATACCTTCTTTACTATTGCTTTAGGCAAAATATTACAGAACTTAAGTGTAAGAGATTACATGTTTCACCTTGTAAATTGTATGGAATACACATTTTAAAGAAAACTTATTAACATCTTGTGAAATCGTCTCTCTCCTGTTAAGTATAATCTGATGACATGTATGATTGTGTATTTGAATATTAGACCTATTTATGATTGATATAGCCAAAATGTTGTATGGACTTAAATGTCAGTAAAAAAAAAAATATATACCAATCACTAAAAATTAATTTTTACAGGTATGGATTGAAAAAGAGGAAGAAAGCAGTTACACAAAGAATATGGGCGATGCTTTTGATACGCATGAGACAGATTGTCCAAGGCCCTCACCCCCAGTTCAAGCATATGTGCAAGTGCCCAGAGGGACTGTGAGACCCTATTGTGATGTATGTGAAAGTAAGTGCAAGCTAGTCCTTATATTCACGTTTAAGGACTTTTTAATTGTTGGTAGGTATTTAATAATACTGGAGTCCACTCCCAGCAGTTTTTAGCCATTTACGAATCATTTAATACTTGGGAGAAGAAAAATGGCCAGAAACCGATTTTGTTTAATCATTATGTGTGTTTGTGTTGTAGTGCGAGCCTTCCAGACAGTGGGGAAACTAGCTGAGACAAGGAATCCTAGGATTTGCCTATGCTAATGAATGTAAGTAGAGAGGTTGACCACAACGCCCTGTGGGGGTGAGTCAGCCCCCCTCCACAAGGCGAGTTTTACACTTCTCAGCCAGCAGTCATGCCTCCGTCGCCAGCCGCTATCCTCCTTCTCCTCGCTCTAACCGGTATGCTCTTTCTCTAATTCTTATTATTATTTCACAGTAAAAAAATAAAATAAAAATAAAAAAGAAAATAAATAAATGTATTTTCATCAAATCATCGCTATGCAAATGAGCATTGGAGCCATTTTTCTTATTTTTACATTTAATCGTCTTTAAAAATGTCTGGCTTTGCAGATCGCCGAAGACTGTTCACAATTGAGTTAGTAATTTAATTTTTATAGGTGCGATAGAATGAATGCTTTGGGCGAAATATTTGGCAGGGGAGAGACTTGAGATAACATAAACAGACAATATAGAATTACTTATGACAACAAATATGGACATTATGATATATATTTTAATAAAATCAAAGTTTAGGGAAATAGAAACTTATGAGGAAGCCAGATATTTTCGTTAAAGATCCGTTTAGCCCTCACATTCATTTTTTAATTAAGATCATATTTGAAATTTATTGCGGGTTTTAAAAATGTTTGATATAGCTGCTTGAGAAATACCCCATTTTTATGTTTTATTTTATGTGCTTTTTTAAAATTAAGTGATTCTATTTTAATTCCATTAGAAAGGCCTGATAAAATCTACATCTCAAAACTTGGAGAAAAAATTTTAAATAACAATAGCATGTTTTTAACACAAAGCAGTTGTTATTTCAAAAGGGTATATTTTATTTAATACGTATCTGTTACTTTTTTATAAAGCTACATTTATCATATATGTATTGATATATGTGTTGAACTATTTGTATTTTTAATTTTCGAAATTTTTTTTGGAACATAAATATTTGTTTTTAAACTACATAAGCGAGATTAAAATAGACAACCATCAAACGAATTTGGTTCTTTATTTAAGGAGAATTCTGAATTTGTCTGACTTCTATTCGGGCTCAATAGCTCTTAAACCGTTTAATTGAAAATTGAAAATTAAATAATAAAATATATTTTTGTTACATAAAATAAATAAATAAAATAAAAATTTACGTTCAATGCACGAAACGATTTAATAAAATTATAGCCCATCGAACTAAGACGCTTAAACAGAACGGATTTCACAAAAATTATTCGCTTTGGTACCATGACGTGTCGTTTGAAAAATTTCTTCGGCTCTACACTGATCCTACTTAGGAGAGGCTAAAAATGTTTTTTATATGTATATAATACATACATACAGACACATATATAACATTTATCAGATTTAGTGTTTATAATTATTTCTAAAAAACGTTGGATGAGTTCATTAATGTCTGAAATTTGTCGTGGTTAGGAGGGAGGTTACTGGCAAAATTTTAAAATAGCCATTATCTTCTTAATTGTTAGAACTTATTAGTTGTAAAATTTATTTTTCTATTTATATTCACTGTTTTTCTACGAAAATACATATTCAGGAAAATATTTAGGAATAATATTTCGAAGGCTTGTTGGCCCTTATCTATAAAATTTAGAGATCAAATTTGGTATTTATGAAATTTGTTGAATAATTTTGTTTTTTACGAAAACGGATTAGAGATGGAGGGGGGGGGGGAGGGTTTAGAATGTGACGAAATTGAATAGATTTTAATATCTTCGTTATGGTCAGAGACAGACAAAAATCTATAGAACACTATAAGTGAAATTTTTTTTTTACGTTTCTGTTGCATTAGATTTTTTCAAAGAACGTCTGTTAAAAGATATTTAGAAATTTAACTATTATGTTGGCCCCCTTCCCCTGCCCCGTAAAATTAGAGCCAATATTAGCGATACTATATTTTACTCTTATTGGCTTCTCCAGCTTGTTAGATCAATTTAATCATTTACTATCTCTCTTCATCTGCAATGAAACAGGAAATGTGCATGGCTTATGACGCTTCTGCATGACGGATAGGTATTAGTTATAAGTAAATGACTAATTGTCTTAGAAATCGAAAAGATCACATAGGGTAAAAGGTAAGATCAGGGGCGCCAGGCTAGATCAGGGGATCCGTGCAATCCTGACGCTGCGGGTTCAAATCCCGCCCAGGTCAATCTTTTATTTATAATATAGAAGCTTGTCCTGAGCCATGGGTGTTTAGAATGGGGTGGCAACCTGTAGATAGCCCCTTCCTCCAATNCATTTACTATCTCTCTTCATCTGCAATGAAACAGGAAATGTGCATGGCTTATGACGCTTCTGCATGACGGATAGGTATTAGTTATAAGTAAATGACTAATTGTCTTAGAAATCGAAAAGATCACATAGGGTAAAAGGTAAGATCAGGGGCGCCAGGCTAGATCAGGGGATCCGTGCAATCCTGACGCTGCGGGTTCAAATCCCGCCCAGGTCAATCTTTTATTTATAATATAGAAGCTTGTCCTGAGCCATGGGTGTTTAGAATGGGGTGGCAACCTGTAGATAGCCCCTTCCTCCATGACAACCTAAGTGGTTGCAAGGGAGGCTAACACTCAAATAAAAAAAAAAAAAAAAAAAAGGTAAGATCATAAAGGTGACTCTTCCGAGAAGGGAAGAAAGGGAGAGGGTCATCCTTAAATATCTTACTTATCATATTTATCTCGAAATAATTAACATTATAGGACTTAAATGTTAGAAAAATGTATCTTACAGCTGTTATATGGTATTCAATGTATCTCTGTCATAACACTTACAATTACAAATATATTAACGATTTTTCGCTTTGTCCTTACTCTAAAATTAGTTGAACAATTAATTTCAGTAGTAAGGAATGGTATGTGTGAAAAAGCTCAAACAAACAATTTGGTTTGGATAGAACATAAATATTAGAAATTTTAAATTTTAATTCAATGAAAGTTATTATAACATTAACAAAAATTTACCACTGTTAAAATTAATAAGTTAATTTTGAATTTCTTATAGATTAATATAAAATTACGATCAAAACTCTAGCTTTTTAATAAAATTGTAAGAACGATGTAAATTAATAAATCTATAGCTGCCATGTCAGTAACACTCGCTAAAGGTGACTGAGCTTCGAAGATGGAATCGATGATTCCGAAAGCGCTAAGGAATTGTAAAATATATGAAAAGTGCGAAGAATTGGATGTTATTTGATAACACTAATAATAATAGTGATGATGGTGCGACCTAAGCAAGGAGAATAAAAAATTTTAACAAATATATACTGCAGCAACAAAAATGCCTGGCCGACAGTGGCCGTCTTGTCGCAATAGCTACTTTAAAATTTAAATTATATTTAGAGATCTTTTACCTTCTGAACTAAATTTCCTTTTAGGAAAAGATACCATTGGTTATCCATTTCCCTCACTCCCTTAATGCAAGTATCATTTCGAATTTTCAGCCAGATCAATGACTAATAGTTCTGAACTAATATTAAATATGTCTTATATTTTATTTTAATTCGTATAAAATATAAGATCTAAAAATTAATTTAACCTCCTTAATTGATTGATAAAGCACCTATAATTAGCGGCACCGACACTCCTGGAAGACAGGAAAACGAACTATGTATACTCGTTGAAGAAAGACGAAAAATAAAATGGCGTAAATTATAGGCATTAATTGTTCATAAAAATTGAGCTAACTTCACAGACATTCTCAACAGTTGGGTTCTTAGAGCAAACGTTTAAACCTCTATTTCAACCACTGAAGGTTGCTGGGATCATGCTCATGTGAAATACCACATGCATAATAATGCATACGTCATCAGCAGTTAAATCCCTAATTACACCAATTTTATTTCAGTTTTCAAAAAGGAAATTTTGTTTCACGTACAGCGGACAGATTTTCTTTTCTTTTTCTCAATTCTTAAATCGCAAAAACTAAAGTTGAAAAGGGTGTGGGAGAGCATGATTTTTCAGATCGGCAATAGTAGTTAGTATATTACTGTAATTTTTAGGAAAATAGGTCTGTTCTAACGAGCCACTGAACATTCACTATTTCTACAATGACTAACCTTATATTCAATCTTGTCTCCGTACGAACTTAAGCCCACATATAAGTGCGCTAGAACACAAAAAGGAAAATTAAAATTAAGAAAGATTCAAAGTAATTCTTCAGCGGATTTATGCTATTCGTATAAGTTTAAACTTACTTTTTTTTATACTTTAGGATTAGAATTACATACATTTTCGAATCAGAAATTTGATTGGAGTCTTCACGAGAAGGAAACCATTATTAAGACTTGTATTATATATTTTAGTAAGACTTGTCATTAAAGTATTCATAGAAACCTTGCAACATTTTCATTTAATCCTATCTTCGGGAAAATTTAATAAAAAAAAAAAAAATAGCATATGAGAATCCAAAATTTTTACTTTTGATCAATATTTCGGCTGAACGATTCACTATTATATTCCATGTTGTTTTCATTAATACGCTGAAAATAATGATGGTATCAGGAATCTATTGAATGGTTTACATAATTTATATTTGTTTCATACAGTCGTGCAGTATATTTTGAAAACTTTTTAAAATAAAGTGTGAGCCTTGAAATTTATCTTTCAGCGCTTAATAACCTATTTTGAAAACAAAATGAAACTTCTGTTTCAAAATAATCAGTAATTGGAATATGAAACTTCAGAACGGAACTATTTAAAAAGAAACTTAAAAAAAAAAAAATTTTTTAAAAGGAAAGTTGAATTTTGTTCTAGATATTTCCCACTCCTCAACCTCGAGAGCTTTCGAAACTTTCTTTGAGATTGGATTATCCAGAATTTCTGAATCGTTAATATTAATTAAGACTGTATGCACAATTCGACTACAATATGATTTTAGCAACAACTGTCGGAGTTTTTTTCGGATACATTTTACTTGATGTTATTTTATCGGTTTCTGAAATGAAAAGCGATTTGGGTTTGGGCTGTACTTGAAGTCTTCTAGGTGTGGATGAAGAGCTGTGGGCGATGTAGAACCTACTAAGGCTGACTTAATATAAGTAGAACGGGACTTTCTGTGACAGGAAAAAGTCCTGAGAAGAAACTGATGGGAGCGAAGTTCCAAAGTGGTTGGTTGCTGGAGGGTGAAACCTGTGATTGCTTCGTCGCCATTACCAGCCAAGAAAAATTCACAGCGAATAGATGGATATAGTAGTGACATATAATTACTATCTTCAAATAATGATTATAATTATAATTATTTTATTTTGAAAAAAAAAGTATAAATAACTTAAATTATCGAAAATAATCTATTAGTTTAGTTGCGGGAGTAATAAGAGGGAGGCTAGTTTATGATAATTGTGATGTGGTAATGATAATTTAATCAGTTGAACCATAGTTTTATTTTTGCATTTTCGAGCAGCTTACATTTTTGGCATTTTTCTTCTTAAAAATGACGCTGCACTCAATTTTAGTGTACCTGTCTCCTATTTTCTTGATAGACAGGATTCAATCTCAATCCTCAAAGGAAAAAGGAAAATGAGCTAAAAATAAAATACCGTATATTGCTCTGCGTAACGTATATGATAGTCGATAATAATTAAAATGGAGAAATCTATATAACTCATTATTAGATTATTTTAGTTGGGGTTCGGTCAAAGTAGATACAAAAAAAAAAGTGTATTTTTTTAAAAGATTAACTGCCAACGTTTCGGCTTACATTGCCTCTCTCGTCTTAATGATGGGCAGGTGTGGTTAATTACTTTTTTAATGTTATTCAATTATTTTTTATTTATTTGTTGTCTGCATGTTTTTTAAATTCTCTTACATATCTTTCTACATTCATACTTTTGATATCACATTACATTATGGTAATTCTTTATTGTACTATTGTCATTTATTATTTATTCTCATGACATTGTATTTCTACAGCCCTGAAGATGGCTTACCATGTAAGCCGAAACGTAGGCACTTAATCTTTTTAAAAAATACACTTTTTTTTTAATTTGTATTTTTTTTTTTGGATCTACCTTGACCGAACCCCAACTAAAATCATCTAATAATAATATCTACGGTCAATAAACTCCCCTTTTGTATGTATAACTCAGTTCGAAAATTACTCAATTTTGACTACAGCTTCTCTCTTGTCCTTATGATCTCTCTGACAGTAGCCTACAGCGTCTGCGAATATTGAAAACATACAATTCACGAAAGAAAGTCGCGTTTTGTCAATATTTTGACCGAACCATAATCAACTAAAATAGATTATAATTAATTAGTGGGAGAAGAAAGAACTTTAAAAAAAGACCGAAGAGGAAAAAGTAGTAAGAAATAAGAGGGTATTACCCTATGGGAAAAAGGTGTCTGAAATATTGATACATTTTTAAATAGAAATAATTATAAAAACGGCTCATTAAACAGAGATATCTATGACAAATGCTAACCCTAGATTAGTAGAGCTTATGATGATGTCTGATCTCGAATGTGGTGCAGAAGTTTTGATTCACTGTACATAAGCAGGATATCGTGGAATGTTGAAATTTAACATAAATTGTGTATGGGAACCTGACGAGTAAAACGTCGGAACATAAATTCCACTAACCAGAATGACATATGCCATAAGACACATCTAATATTTGTCGTAAGAAGGAAATGATAATTGTCTACAGAAGTTTGGGGGTAACAGCTTTCGGCTGAATTGCGATAAACATGGCGTGTATTGGTAGCTGGGAAATGGATGCCGGCCACTCGCTATTTATATTGAATCGCTCATCCGGTCAGTGTACCCGAGTCAATTCAATAGTGTCACCCTATAACCTCTTATGGCAGTTCTCTTAGCGCATTACAAATCATGGGAGAGTTTTTAAATTTTCAATATGTACTCCGCCTTGGCTTATAGACGCGAAAATATGACTTTTTTTTTTTTGTCAACATTCCACAGGCCAGTTTTCAGTATTTCTCAATGAATTCGGTATGTAGCTTTTAAGTGTAAAACAATAGACTAAATTCGATAAAAAACAAAATCAGGCAAGTAGGAATCGGGATTACCTGCTATGACAGGAAAGAGTAAAATTTTTTTTAAACCTAGCAGGAGTAATATTTAGTTTAGAGTAATGAAACCCAAAACAGATTTTTCTATTTACATTAGATGTATTTTAGGAATAACAATGCGAAATTGAACAATTTGGAGTGGGGTTTTTAGAGTTTTATTTATTTCAATTTAATAGTTTCTAAACTAAAATTTCTCAGTTGAACAACAAAATAAGTTGTTTTTCTTATTGAAATTTGCCTTTTAAATGTGAAAAGAAAGGCCGATTCCGTTATTCTGCGAAATCAGTGGAATAAGAGTGGGTTTTTACTTGAAAAGTCAGGTGAGAATTTCAAATTTTCTTCAATACCTGAACTGTGTAGTGCGAAAGTCTATAAATTGATATAAATTTAATATTTCAATTAAGTTAATAAAATTATACTTTTATCAATGAGTGGTTTATTTTTAATGTTAAGAATTATCTGATAACTAAGACGAAAAGCTCTGTGTACAAAATATCTCCATAAACTCACCGCTACAAACCTCATAAACGTAAATGAAGAAGTAGTTAAAAAAGAAAAAAAGTCTCCCAATAACTGCACACCAAGAATGTAAAGATGAAAATAAAAAAATGTAAATTAAAACATAATTAAAGTGAGGGGAATACAAATTTGTTGAAGGGAGTTAATCCTGGAACGTCGTGTTATACAAATTTAGTAAATAAATAACCTTCATTTGTTTTTTGTACTGCTTAATATATATATATATATATATGGACAAACTGTTGAAGTGCATAATAGTTTTGTCTTTATTCCTCAAAGAATTTTTTAATTCAGAACTCATAAAATGAAAGTTGATATCTTCCTGATAGTTGAATTTTCCTCCTCAACCTACAGGAATACAAATATTTTCAAACTATAAAACTATAGCATATTGTTATATCAATAATTTATAAACAAATTGAGTAATTAGAATGCCCAGTCAATCTTTATAAGTATTAATAACTCAGTAATGAAGAATATTTGTCATAGACCACCAGTATATAATTATACTAAAATTAAATTAACTCTATTTTTGAATGACTAATATTTCGAAGCAATTTATTTTATACGAAGACTATTTTTAGAGATTAAAAATTTAAAAAAAACTATTATAGAAAGTCTCTGGAATCTTGATCTTTAGAAAAAGTTCCCCACTTGGGCCTGAAGAAGGCTTCATAATAATGATGAGCGAAAGCTTGGCAAACTATAATTTTGGGATTTTGGGACAAGTTCCAACCCGAAAGAAGAAAATGTAAATTATTTTCAAAATCATTTTTAAATGACAGAATGGTTTTATTTGTGTAATTTACACGTGATACGCCCTTTGAAAATGAGATTTAAGCCTGGGATATGTAGGATTGAATTAAAATATAAGTAATATCCAAAAAAAAATAGTTCTCCAGCTCTTCTCGGATTCAATTGTAATTAAAACTTTCTTAAATTAATCCTTATTTTCCGAAATATCAATAGAATGCGAAAATGAACAGAAATATTGATGAGTCTGACCTCCCCAAAGATGCAGGAATCCTAAGCGAAAGCACATGTAGAATTCGCTGGGCGTAACGTACTGATACCCATGGAGAGACCTCGCCGTGTTCTCATTAATCTGTTACCTGGTAAATGTAAGAACATCTTATCTAAGCTTAATCACCTTACACAACTGGTTTTCATCTTGTTTTTCCAAGTCAGTTTTTTCCATCTATAACATGCAAACGAATGTAACATGTGAAAAGTGCGCGAGGGTTGGGGGCTTTAGGGCTGTTGTTTTGATACATGTTACTTTACAAATAAGCCCGTCACGTAGGGGCTGCATAAACTGAGCAGTTTTCCCCTGCTTCATTGAAGATGCGAATGGCGATTATGTCTTGTAAGCCGGTGAGAACAATACGCGTGAAAGAATACGCAGACTAGAATATAAAAAACTATCTGTCCCAGCCAGGAATCGAACCTGGATCTCCTGCTATCCGGGCCGGTGTACTTGCCAGTCTATTCCCTCTCATTAATTGTTTGAAATTTACGTGGGATAAAATACCACAACCAAATTAAATATTTATAAAGAAAAAATTAAATAAAGTAAATGACGAGAGTCGACAAAATGTATGACAATGTCAACTCCCTCGAGTACAAGACGAAGTTCTCGCCTTTCTCGTGGGTTAGACTCTTGCTAGTGTAGAGGGAATTGAATAAGACAACTAACGCGTCCTGTTAGTATAACTGGCAAGTACACCGGCCCGGATAGCAGGAGATCCAGGTTCGATTCCTGGCTGGGACAGATAGTTTTTTATATTCTATTCCCTCTCATTAATTGTTTGAAATTTACGTGGGATAAAATACCACAACCAAATTAAATATTTATAAAGAATACGCAGACTCTTTATCTGGGTACTGAACTGACAGGCAAGGAAAACAGTGGAAATTAATCAGCTGCTTTTTTGGAAACATGTAGGAAAACATAAATTTTAGAAAATCATATTTAGTACGTACGAGCGTACATGAGGCTGCTTATGTTTAAAGTTTGAATTTACTCTTAGTTGTTTTTTTTATTTCTGTGATTTTGTTGTTTGTACCATTGATATAAGTGTATACACATACATAAATTCATAGATACATTCACGCCATTTGCAACTAAACAAATGATTATTTATTCTGTTTTTCTTCTTGTTTTTAATTCTCTTCATTCGAGGAGTATTCGTCTATCTACCCAGAATGTACAATTCTTACTGAGAGTTTCGATTCACTAATAGTGGGGGAAATAATAGTATTGTAGTTTATGACCAAAAGGCAATGGATTATTGAATGAAATAAATAAACTTGGCAATCTCTTGCGACTCTTAATATTTTAATTGGTTTCAGTGTAATTTCTGATTAACTCCCTGAATTATTTAATTTAGTTACGCCTGTAATAGGACTCTTGGAGTGAGACTAATTGCCTGCTCTTAGCTCTTAATTTGACATACCATTTATTCCCAAATTAGAAAAGATTGTAATAATTACTCATAAAAGCTTGAGTGGTTTCGGTTAGATCAAAAAGTTATTTTTACCCACCATTTGTTGAGCATTTTTAATTTATGCAAAGCTGTTTTTTTCCTAATACTTTATCTGTTATAAATAACATATATATTTTAAATACATTTTACTTGAACTAATGAAAAAAAAAATTTTTTTTTTCTTATATACATATGATATTATGGTGTCCTTCTGCAGTCTTGAGATAAACTGTGGCTTTATATTATGGTATTATTGTAGGGTTATAATATCATGATTCTGTGATAAAAGTGTGTGTATATAGTTGTGCGCCTAAGCCATTAGTACAATACTTCTTTATTTGGATTTTTTGTGAGTATTCTACTTTAAAAACTCTAGATTAAAGGTGCTTAGATAGTCGAGTCAATCCTTGCACTGAGGGTTCAGTTCCCGCCCTAGGGAAGCCTTTAGCAAAAAATACAAGCTTGCCCAAAGCCATTGATGTTTAGTGAAGGGTGGCCTCCAGCAGGTAACCTCTTCCTGCACTGTGACCCTAAGTGCTCGAAAGGACTGTTAAAAACAAAATATTTAAATGTATTTACCATTTCATCTTCCGGGTTGGACCGAGTCAAATTGTTGTTATTTGCCGAGCTTTCGCACATCATGTGATGGCTTCTTCAGGGCTGAAAAGAGAATAAATTCTCTTTTCAGCCCTGAAGAAGCCATCACATGATGTGCGAAAGCTCGGCAAATAACAACAATTTGACTCGGTCCAACCCGGAAGATGAAATGGTAAATACATCTGACGGCCGACGAAGCCTACGTGAACATCAAAATATTTAAAATAAAATAAGATTGTTCTTAAGTTAGTTTTGTTTTCTTTCTCGATCAATGGTTATTATACATTGACATTTTCTATGTTTCGAACCTTTAGTCCATTCTCAATTAAATAAAATTCTAAAATTAGAACAACTAACAATATAAAATTATTAAAAATTAGAAATTGCCAAAATCGGTATCTATATTCACATTTTATTTATTAAAAAAAACAAGTTCTTACAACTAGAATTATTTATATTTTTATTCTTCAGTATATTTCTTTCTTCTTATTTTAAATTATTGATAGCCTAAAGATAATGTAAATATATAGCATACATTGTTTGGAACAGAAAATAAAACTTTAAATAGTGAGGTAGTAGTTCTTTCTAATTTATAAACTAAAAAATTTCCAAAGTAAGGATCCTAAAATTCATAGATTGAGACGATATTATTTATATTTTATTAATAAAGGATAATAATAATTTTTAGTGTAAGTTGAAATTACAAAACATCCTGACAGATGATGAAGAAAGCACCATACTTATTTTTCTTGAGGGAAAATAAGTAATTAAGAATAACTGAAGGAGAGCGTGGAATATTCTCCGCCAACGCTATTGTTAACAGCCACTAGCTGGTTCCTGTAGCACATCCATTGATTTCGTTCATATTACATCCTTTGGGCTGATGTCAGTCACTTGAGTAATCTCAGTCGTGAAATTCTCTCATACAAATTATTCTTATATCCCTTCCTTTTATTGTGGCCGTTCTTCATTAACACAGGTATTTGGTTCTTATCTCAAGTAAAGACATATGCAGAGGAGGAGGTTTGCTAAGGAGTTTGCCGAGGAGGTTTGCTAAGGGATTGCTAAGGAGGAGGTTTGCTAAAGGGATTGCTGAGGAGGTTTGCTAAGGGATTGCTAAGGAGGTTGCTAAGGAATCGCTAAGGGATTGCTAAGGAGGTTTGCTAAGGTTGCTAAGGAGGAGGTTTGCTAAGGTTGCAAGGAGGAGGTTTGCTAAGGATTGCTGAGGAGGTTTGCTAAGGGATTGCTAAAAATTTCTATTAATATTTTTTTTTTTAAATATTAGCTGGAGAATTATTGGTTTAGTATTATTTTTGGAATTTAATGTTATACATTTTTTTTTTTTTTTTTTTTTTTTTTTACGAAAATCCCGGGAAATTTCCTTCCGGTGTCACCTATAAAAAATTACGGGCGGGAAGGGCGGTAAATGGAAATATAAAAATTAAAGCAAATGCTGCGTAAATCTACGTCATATTGACGCCACGTTATGGATAATAGTTTTTATAATATAGGTTTTCCTGGCTATCCCAAACTTAAATGAAAGTAATTAGAATAACTTATTATACCATATGTGGATAGCAAGTTAGAATCATGTTGATTTTTCTAATCTTCTATCGAAATAAATAAAAGCCCCTTTTTTTTTTTATCAACTCGCTTTGTTCACTGTTACTAAAATTTCCGTATTTTATGTATTAGGAATAGAAGTATAGTAGGTATTTCCGATAACAATAAATTTATAAAGAGCAGTAGTTTGATTTGCTCCAGTTATTTTCATAGACAATCATTGGTTTCTTGAACTCTCCCTCCCGAATGAATCTCCCAGATTGTGGTGTAAAAGGGGCTTGTCCTTGTCCCTTTTAACAATACTCTTCAGAAATGGTGCAGATCTTGTAGGTATACAGCTCCAGCTATTTACAGCTGAGGTGGTGGGTGCCGTCTCTCAGTCTGGCCTCTGAGACCAGAGTTAGAATAGGCGTCCCAAGGACAACTTTCTCATTCCGGTTCAGTCGTACTTAGGGGACTGGATGGCTCACGAGACACCCACTCCCATTTCGCCATTTTTATTTAGATATATCTAATCAACATCCAAAGGCACTAAAAAATACCCCCTTCATCTACCATTATACCAGATCTCCTACTACGGCTAATATTAAACCACCATGATTCAATATTATTTATTAATGGTTGATGGTTAGTTGGCCGTCTCGAATATCATGTGAGAATGGTCGGGGTTTCGGCCAGGAAGAAAAAAAAAAAAATATACACCAAAATTTGGAGTAATATTTTTATTTATGCCAACGTTTCGGCTTAGCTAGTAAGCCATCATCAGGGCTAAAAAGACAATACACACAAATAACAGTAATGCATAAAAATTGAAATATCTGTACAACAAGAAAAAAGGATATGTAAGAATATTAACTATGGTTAGGAATAAAACATATTACAAAATGATATGTACCAATGGCGTTGAGTGGAGAAGTTTGTGAACAACCACCCTGGGGAGATTTCTCCACTCAACGCCATTGGTACATATCATTTTGTAATATGTTTTATTCCTAACCATAGTTAATATTCTTACATATCCTTTTTTCTTGTTGTACAGATATTTCAATTTTTATGCATTACTGTTATTTGTGTGTATTGTCTTTTTAGCCCTGATGATGGCTTACTAGCTAAGCCGAAACGTTGGCATAAATAAAAATATTACTCCAAATTTTGGTGTATATTTTTT
>KZ806976.1:353976-378428 GCA_000696205.2 Oncopeltus fasciatus
CTTTAAATTTTCTTACATAGCTTTCTACATTCATACTCTTGATATCACATTATATTATAATTCTCTATTATACTAATTTCAATTATTATTGTATTCTCATGACATTGTATTTCTACAGCCCTGAAGATGGCTTACAATGTAAGCCGAAACGTTGGCAGATAATCCTTTATTAAAAAATACATTTTTTAAATTTGTGTTTTTTGGATCTACCTCGACCGAACCCCAACTAAAATCATCTTAGAATAATATCTACGGTCAACAAACTCTCCTTTTAAATTGAAATAAATTTCTTCAGATTTATCTGAAAGATCTATTCATACTCTTAGTAAGGCCTTTTGCAAGTTTTTTTTTTTTTATTGATAAAGTCTTTTTTTATTGATAAAGGCATATTTTTGGAGCTAATCAGCAAAATTGATCGAAAAAGAGTGTTCCTAAGAAAGGGCGTGGTGGGCCCTCTTGTAGTCTCCCGTTCGCTGAAGGACTGATCTGCTCTCTGATTCCAACTGCTTCCTGGTTGCCGAAGATTTTTGTGACGCCACTCGAGGCGGGTTGCCTTGTAGGACTAGATACAAGCCGTGCCAATACACCCCACCCCTCATCATTGACCCAGATACCTTCAGTACTAACACTGATTCTGCTCACTTCCACTTCTGACACGAGTTAGAGGAGAGCTTACCTTGCGCATTACTGGAGATTGATGACGTAGAACGAATCATTTCCATTACTCTACATTTCAATAAGAGCAGCAAAAAATTCCCTTACATAACAATATTTTCACTTCACTTATCGAAGAGCACATCAAAGCGCCGTGCTATATTATAATCCTTTGCAAGCCACGAAAATATGAGGTACTTACTCAACTCTGCCATAATTTTTAATATACTTATATTAATGTATGTGTGTGTCTCCTAAGTTTTCCTTCTTCTTTTGTCCCATGGTTCTGTCAAGAACGGTACAGAATTATATGAGAATATTGAGTGAGTTTTAAGTTCTAATTGAGGTTTTAAAATGAGTTAAGATATAGCCTCAAACACATAAGTTAATAATGAATCATATTGATGACAAGTTTCGTCGAATCTTATAGTCGAGTAAAGTAAAAGTAATCGGTAAATAATAAAGTAGTTGAAACTAGTTTTTTTTTTCAAGCTAAAAGGTAGTTAAGAACTATTTTTACAACTTCCTGAGATGGTTGTCATGTCAATATTTTTAATTTTTTTTTAAACGATAGTCACTAAATTCTATATAGTGTTTGTGAGTTCGTGCGAGAGTGCTTGTAGCAACTTCTTAATTCCTAAGAAATCGGAAATTTACTCCTATCTTTCAGTGTATATGAAAGCATGGTAATTAATAACTCCGAAAATAACCATGCATGGTAAGACTATTGGGGTTAGAAAAGTTTAAAACTTCTATTCTAGAATGTATTAGTGAATTTGAAGGGAAATAGATTTTTCTCATGGCAGATTTTTTGAAAATTAGTTCGATATTTACTCCGATCCTACAAACCAGATATACAACTAATATATATATATATATATAACTCTCATACCTTNATTTAAAATTTAATTTTTTGGGCTCAGAAACCAATTATATGTAAAAGAATATGGGCTTTGGAAAGACTGTAATAACTTTATAAATATTTTATTTGGTTGTGGTTTTTTATCCCACGTAAATATCAAACAATTAATGAGATCCCTCGCCAGGAATCGAACCTGGATCTCCTGCTATCCGGGCCTGGTATGCTGACCGTTACACCACAAGGACCAGCTAGATATCTCACTCAGTTCGATTCCTGGCGAGGACAGATAGATTTTTTTATTCTGTTCTCATTAATTATATCTTGTAATTTGGCATGTAGCTTTTAAAGGCAAAACGAAAGTCTTACTTCGTTATAGAGAAACATCAGACCAATAGAAGTAGGAGGTTATTTGAAATTTTTCTTTTTTATGTGCGGGCTTAATTTCAGTTCAAAGTAACGCGACTCAAAAAAGGATTTGCTTGTTGACAAAAAAAAGTATTCTAAGACTTACAAAGCAAAGTTAAATTTGTTTGGGGGTTTAAAGGGGGGGGGGGGGATTATCTGAAATCTTAAGTGAGTACTATAGTCTATTTAAATTATATCGGCTGTCGATGTAGCAGTCCTAATATTTCTTATTTCTTTCAAGAAATATTTTAGTAGTTACACAGCGAGCATAAACAATTTACTCATCGCTTCAGAAAATTTGTACATTGTGACAGGCAGGGTAGTCAAACTGATTAGCCACATCAGTTGGGACTTTTCAATTAATTCCTAATTCCAATTCCAAAAAACTCTTTCTCTTTTATTTTCCACTTCTGGACGTTTGCATAGCCAGTTGTATTTACGACTGCAGCCTGATTCAAAGGGAGCTCAGCGAAAGGCTGACAGGTATAACTAGAGCAAGGGCAGTTGTTCCCACCATTCCCATATTACTGATATGCAATAATAATTTTTAAAAAATATAAAAATAATAATCAAGAATTCTGAAACCAAGGTCCTTTACGAACTACTGATGGACCTTCGTACTTTTCCAAGGAATCTGTGTAGGACTCCTTAGCATGTCGCTGCGGATTCGAGTCCTGCCTAGGGCTTTTATAATAAAATAAAAGCCTACCTAGCTCGTGTTTAGAGTATGGTTGGTTACCTCAAATAGAGAGATACCTAGGGTGCTCGACTTTGGGAGATATTGTAAAATAATAACAGTTAAGTTCCTCATAAAATATTGACATTGTGTTAAGAAGCTTTCATCTTTGAGTTTGGAGAAAAATTGCGACTTTAAAATCACTAAAATTTAAAAAATTGAAAAAAAAAAAAAAAACAATTTTATGTATCATGTAATCCACCATTACCATAGTGTACCAAATGTTCCAACTCATACATATTTGAATAATCAATTTTATACTAGATACCGAATGGCCTTAGTATGTAGTTGATAAATTATTTGGACATCAGATTTAGCTGCCAACCAGTAGCTGGATCTTATGGTAACTTTTATTTCAAGTGAATGGTTTCAGATTAACAGCCATTCTTAAATCTTTAAATCATCGTTCAAAAACTATTTTGCTTACTAGAATAAAATATTTTGTTTTACCAAATTCCGCTTAGCCTAAAAAAAAGCTTAAGCGTTTTTACTAATCACATATCTGTTTTAAGTAAGATTCCTTATGAAGTTATACACACAATGGGATTTTTCTGATAAACATAGCTTATTTTTTGGAAATTATCATTACCGAACTATAGGCTCGAAGATCAAGCTTTCTAGTTTTACTAAAATTTTGAGGGGCTCATCTTTAGGTATACTCCAACATATGGGAATTAATAAAATGCGTGATTATCATCTCTTCTTCAGGGGCTAACGGCACAGGCAAGACAACTATTTACTTATATATGTAACTTGTTTGATACGGATTCTCAGACTACTTTCTGGCTCTAGTACATTTGGTTAGTGTGAGACTATTTCAGCCAACGGTGATAATCACAAATGGCAAGACACGAGAAAGTTGATCTCTTGACGATCATTTATAGTAATTATTTTGAGACTCCCTTTCCCTGAATATCCAAGATCATTCCCACAATGAGTAGAAACCCAATTCTCACGTATTGTGGGAAGATTGTCATTGGGAAATTGTCTTTGCATTTCCTAGAGAATTCCCTAAGTTCTTCTGATGACAAGGCATTCTAAAGAATTTTCAAATCTTAATCTACTCTAACCAACCTATGTCAAAAATATAAGGTCTACTAATGTTTTAGCAAATGCATTTCACGTTTGTTTTTCTTCAGATATTCTTTATATGATGTTTTTACAAGGGAAGAAAATGAATAGTTCATAAATAAATGAAAATGACCCAGACTAACGTGTAGTTTCCTTAAACCATCAATATATGGTATCAATCGTCAATATCTCCCTCATTGATGATTTGTGCGAAATGTTTAAAATAAAAAAATTATTTTCCAACAATTGTTATTTATCAAAAAGTTTTGCTTTCCTTCTTTATTTATTCATATTAAAAGTATTACTTATTTAAAGGAATAAAATATTTCTCAGATAATGAGTTTTAGGAAAACCACCACTCTCATAGTGTAATATTCCTTAGATTCTAAGAAAATTTTGATATGTAGATGTTTAGGGATGTTCACTGTATTTTGAGAGGATAAATAAACCATGACTGACTAAAACCATTAGTACATTTCATTATCTAATATTCCATTAAAGGTATGCAACCTATTAGCAGTTGGATTTTGTTATTATCAAGGACAGATATTTTGTAGTTAAATGCTTAATTCATATTGATTATTGGGGAAAAAAAAATACTTTATTCAAAGTCTTTTGAAATTAAGCACATTTCAGCATAGGAACATAAATTAAAATTTTACTAAAAATTAGTTCAGCTGTTTTGGAGAAAAAATATGAATGAAATACATATAATTTTGAGGGGTTATATTTATAAAAGATTACAATAGTGTATTTTTAAGAGAAAAAAAATGTACTGTATTAGCTGTATGAATTTGTTTATTTTAGGCATGACTCTTTACGAGTACCATGTCAGCTTGTTGATGATGACTCGCAGCCAATACCAGCAAGGACAGATCACAGCAGAGAAGCTGAAAGAGTCTGGAAAAGAAGTGATTGAATTACTGAAAGAATGCTCCACCATCCTAAGCTTAGAACCACCNTAAAGACAAAAGAAAATTACTTTCTGTATTTTTTTTTTCTATATTTAACGCTAATGCTTCAAAGTTTTCAAACTTATTTACGACTTTATCTAAATTTTAATATTGATATTGCAACTGATATGTAATAACCAGTAACGGTTAAAGAAAATATTTCGTCCTTAAGGTAAAATAATCAGTATGTTTAAGTGTTACATTATACCTGAAAAGGTAATATCGCATTTTAAAGGATTTGGACTTTATTTGATAATACTAAAAACACTTTAAGTATAATTTACCGACTGCCCCTGCGTGGTGGCTAATTCCAAATCATCAATCAAACGATTCTAAGGGGGTTGAATTTTTGATTTAATTTTATAATTTAAATTTTCTCAAGTTAAAAGTTCATGTTGTTCTCATCTATCGGCCACCAAAAATGTTAGAGTAATTATTTCATATAGCAATTGTGACTCTCCAACATTTTGTATCTAAAGTACATAACTTTAAAAGTCTTATCATTCTTGTATTTTGAAATGTATATTTTTTATTTTCGAAAATAAAGCAATATGAAGTAATTTATAGCAGTTTTTGTATTCTAATTATTTTAAAATATAAAATATCCTTTGACTCGAGAGTTTTGAATTTGATTTTTCAGTTTTATTGCAATACTGCATTATCTAGTAAATAAATAAAAGAATTTAGCGAAATCAGTAAATTAAAAGTGTAGAATTACATTAAACCGAAAGTTGTAAAATGGGTGTTATTTTATTTTACTTTACTTTATCAAAAGCATAATTTTTATTTAACATGTATAGCTACTTTGCTACTTTTTACTATTAGAATGCATGCTTATAAAGTATTTAAGTAATTTATACTACTGTAATTTAAAATATTCTACTTTTCTACCGTTATCGGGGATTTCAGGGAAAAGAAAATATTGGAATCTGACTTTTCTGATAGATCTTTGTGATTTAAATATGAGTATAGTACTTGAGCAATTCATGTCATTTTTTTCAAGTCGTCTTAAAATGTATAATTATATTAAAATTATACATCCTGTTAATAAAAATACTAACTTTTTATTCTTAATTTTACTTATTTCAGCATAACTTTTATCTTAGTACAGAAGAGTTTCTTCGTATCTCACTTGTAATTTAGAGTATGAGTTAACCAAATCTTGTTTTGAGGTATAAACTTTGGCAATATATTAATAAGTTGAAGTAATTAAGTTCGGATAAATGTAGTTGCGATAGAGTTTTTATTTTTATTACCAGCAGTTTAAGCTTATAGGATAACAATAAATTAAAATACATCAAAAGAGTCCGAAATCAATACTTTTAACTTTATTTAAGCTACCTCTATTAAAGTAACACTGAAAAGAGAAAAAATCTCAAGAATATAATGAAATTGTAATTTTGAGTTAGACATTGCTGGTGAATATAAACAGATTTCCTTATGCCTACTGGTAGCAGCTGGTAGCGCTGTAGTTGAGTGCAAGTGCGAGGTTCCAGAACAAGTTCAGCTTTCTCCTGCAGTTCAGTCACAATTAATTATTGCTTCGGAAAGTCGGCTGGGAGTTGTGCAAGTCCCCGACACAACTTGAAATTGTTCCTGGATAAGCACATTGTTCACCGGCCTTGTCTCTAGAAGACCGAAGACCGTCCTGGAGAACAGATTATCTTACTATTTGTGCGCTCATTAAATAACTACTTTTTTTTTTTTTCACTTGTCTTCTGGATTATGTATGAATTTTTAGCAATTAAAAAAAAAAAGTGTTAGCCTCCCTTTCAACCAACCACTTAAGAGACATAGAGGGAGGGGCTATTTATAGGTTACCATCCCATTCTAAACATCCATGGCACAGGAATATTTCCCATGGCGGGATTTGAGCCCGCGGTGCCAGGATTTCAAGACCCGAACGGATCTCATGAGCTAGCATCCCTAGCAATTTTTTAATTAGAATATTGCGTACGTCTAATTAATACTTAATTAACTTAACTTGTAATACTTTTGTCATTATTGAGTATCTTCATTTTGATTGGAAGGAGAACGTTATGGCAGAATATATTGCAAAATTAGTTAAGCATAAAAAATAACCAACTAATGGGTACTTTGTTTTTATATCTTACCCCAAACGAACGACATACTCCAGAATAATTTTTTTTTTTTAATAACTCCAATAATACTTATAATTTATTTATTTAAAACTCTATTTATTTAGAATTTATTAATAGCTTTTGGTACCGCCCTCCCCGTCAGTGCAGATCCTTTATATATAGTTCTACTATAATCTAAGGTTAAAGCTGATAAATAAATTTCATTTCTTCCTTATGAAGTAAGTCATTACTTTAATAGTAAAGATATCTCAAGTAAATCTCCAACATAATTTGGTTGATACTCCATTCTGTAAAGATACTGAAGAAAATTCGCTTCCTTTTTGCAAGAAAGGTGTTAAAATAAATACTGGATTATGATTTTATCTTATTGTCGACAACTAAATCGTTTTTCAAACATTTTATATTAATTTTTAAGTGCTTCTATAAATTTTGTAATTAAAAAGTATTAAGAATATTTGATTTTTATTAATGGNTTCTAATTAAATTTAAAACAAGTGAAAAATAATGCAAATTTAAACCACTGTGTGTGCATGCACTTGCTTCAATGTCCCAGTGAATACTGATTTGCGCTGCTTTAATTTTTTGGGCTCAGAAACCAATTATATGTAAAAGAATATGGGCTTTGGAAAGACTGTAATAACTTTATAAATATTTTATTTGGTTGTGGTTTTTTATCCCACGTAAATATCAAACAATTAATGAGATCCCTCGCCAGGAATCGAACCTGGATCTCCTGCTATCCGGGCCTGGTATGCTGACCGTTACACCACAAGGACCAGCTAGATATCTCACTCAGTTCGATTCCTGGCGAGGACAGATAGATTTTTTTATTCTGTTCTCATTAATTGTTTGTAATAACTTTAGTTTATCTCTCGCAATACTTTGGATAGAAACCGAAAATTGTTGGTTTTATTCAGCTAAAGTGTTAAGGCATTACGTAATCTGCTAAAAATTCTAGTATTTGTCAGCCAGCCTCATTGTTCTCACAAATTGTCATGGTAATTCACAGCAGCTAATCCTGAGTGGCCAAAGATTGGCCATCTTGTTTACACCTGAATTAGTATTCTTCTCCTTAAGCTTCGTCAACAATTAGATGTGCTCTGTTACAAAAGCAAAAACTCAAAAGAAAAGTGTATTTTTCATCGCTTAAATATACTAATTCTCATATATTCTATTTCTTCAGTAAAATTTGTAAATGGAAGTTTCGCAATTATTACAGCTACTCCTTTCTGTAGCTTATTTTTTTAAAATCATTTTTACTTTACATTACATATATATATATATATANATATATATATAAATTATTGCTATATTATTTAAAGGAAATACAAATACTCCTAAATCAATCCTGTAAGGGAAATTATCTTTTTGTTTTAGTGATTATAGTGTCTATTAGTTTCTACATTACTAATAACAGATAACAATTAAGTGTACTACCCTTTCAAACTAAGAATTAAATAAATAGAAAAGATAAATTACTTGCAGGTCATTAACAAATATGTACAAATAAATTAAAAGTGTTTATTTGCAAGTATGCCTCAGAACATCTAAAGTATTAAAATACCTTCATTATTATGAGTATTTCGTAAAAATGTTAATTTACAAAAAAGTCACAAGATTACATTCTACACCAATTATGTTATATGAACATTAGTCTTAAGTCTAATAATATTGCAAATTTATTTACGATTAAATATTTTTAATTTTGGCCATCCTCTAAACCTCTTTTCCCCCTATACCTAGTTCACTCTTTAAAACTAATCTATTTTCAGAAGCAAGTTTAAATATAGATTTTTTTTTTTTATATTTCAAAAATAGTGCATGCTGATTGGAGGACTAACAAATAAATATATATCATTAATAAGGAATGTAAAAATATTTTATTTATTTTTATAGCTTCTCCATACGAATCAACGAAGATGTGAAGAAATTTTGCAAAAGTTACTTCAGTATCTTGAGGGTAATCTGTTTGAGACTAAAAGTACTACACCAAATATAAATAAAACATTGATATAATTAGAACTCACTTTATTCTATGGATTTCGATTAATATCCTTGAATACTGCAACTCTATAAGTTAGTAATCATTTAACTAAGAATCAGCGAACCTTTACGGCCTTCATATCATTAGCTGTGCCGCAAACTAGTGATAAAAAGTTAACAATTGATGCCTTGTGCACTTTAACCATCAGCTGACTTATCTTTAAATGTATTCTTCTCACATTAGATAATTTGTATAGAAATAAAATCTGTTTTATTTCAAAATTTCCATCAAAAGCTTTCTTTATATTAAAATTTACTTTTGCTCAATGACAATTTTCGTAAATTCCTTGCACATGTAGAATAAATGTAAATTATGGGCTTGGGAGAAGTGACATAAAATGTGTGTGTGGAAAATATAGAAGTACTGAGTTAAAATGGATAAGTGGTATCTATCATACCACCTTGTACAAGTTTTCATATTAGCCCACAGTGGTAGGTGGGTTCGTTTGTGATTAAAGATTTTAAAATCGAAATCATGATTAAAATGATTTAAACCTGTCGAGCAGAAGCTTCTTCCTAAAATACATTACATCACTAATATATAAAATATTTATTTACGTGAATTCAAATTTGAGAATTTCTCCATTATTGAGAGTAATTAAAGAACTATTTATAGAGTGCTTTCGGCGCAGATAATTTCTAACTTTTCAGTGGCCTTCGAAAAAAAAATTATTCCAATGATAAAATTTTAATTTTTCGGATTTTTTTAAAATATATTTTCATAGACAAAACTCATTCGGTAACTAGGGTCCCATTTTATATTATAACCGTGGAATTTTACCTACATATTACGAAAGATCCTAATAAGTGTAAAGGTCCGGAGGTCCGATTTGTGCTAATGTTTTTTTTTAAATTTTTCTTTAGCGGTTTTTGTATCAAATTCATAGGTTCTTCATTTAAAAAATGTTTTTTTTTGCGCCAGTTATGTATTCCGCTTTGTAACTATAATATCCGATATTCGACCAAACGAAATTTAACCAAATTTAATGCCTTTGGTCCTAAATGTCCGGTTAGATGGTTAGATAATGCCTATTTTATCCAAATGTTCTTCGTGTAGTTGAGTATGCCCTAGAAAAGGACATATCTTCATTAAAAATTAAGACCATTAGAAAATTTGTAATATTGGAAGTTGTTATTATCAGCTTGCAACAAGTTTCTTTCTAACAATTAATTTCAAACCGGGATATGAGTCGATATAGTAAAATAGACCCAATGGATTAATTAAGGGAAGAGAAACTCTATTGTGGCCATAAGAATATTTTTCCTTTCTCCTATGGGACTTGAAGGTTTTGTTTCCTGTTTAAAAAAAAAATTTTAAAAAATAAAGCCATACTTAGCTCTGGCAGACTGGGTTGGAGGAACCAGCATTAATCAGAGCGGAGTTAGCTCATGACAGCGGACAGGTTGTATAACTCGCCTGCGCCAAGTCTTTCTTACATGGCTTGTGCGTTACCAATGCGGAATTTTTATGTGGCCAGCTATTGCACAGCTTGTACAAGAAATTCCAAGGTGCCCCCCTGGCCGAGAAATTTTTTAAATTACGTGAAAATGATATATGCTGTCTTCATTGAATCCAGACTCGTCTGATAGTGGCTGTAGAAATTTCTGTTGTTATTTGGTTAGGATCATTTGCAATTTTTTATCCATGATAAGTCATTAGCCATTACATTTACTCAATATTTCAACGGGTTTGACTTTACTCCTGTGAAGTGGGATATGATTTTCTAATCTTCCAGAGGTGGTGTGTCTTTCCCACAAGGTTCTCAATCCTGGGCACCCAAGGAGAATAATGTCGACTGTCAGGTGTACGCCGAGGACAAAAAGGCCGCTGTTGTTCCACAGGGTGGTGTCCGTTCATCAGTCTTGTAAACAGCATTTGGAGTCTTGAATATCATATCAAATAAGTTCATGTATTTCTCCTGGGAATTTCACATTGCCCTATACTAATTTCAAATAAGGAGAGTTTTCATTCCATTTTGTTGCCATATTTTTCTGATCAAGTCTTTTGATCTTTTCGTCGAATAAACTGAATGGCAATGTATTATTTTTCTGTACCAATAAAAATTTGCTAATCTATCTAATATTTCGCTTGTATTGATTTGAACTTAGCCTGGTATCCAATAAAAAATAATGCTTATATTTCTTAAATTTAAACCATATAACAGTAAACACATTTTTTAATTATTATTGGGCCGAATGGGTTTTCGTTTTCTAAGGCTGCTAAAATACCGTCCGAGTAAGAGTAAATTATCATATTGAAATTTGTGATGTTATTAGTAACTAACATGCCTCTAAAATATCAAACATTTCTGCATGATTCACGTATGGGAATGGATGAAAGTCTTTCTATGGCGAATTTCGCTTTGATAACTACTGCACAGCAACTCCGTTTTCACTCTTCGGCCACAACAAAACCACAGCTTGGCTCTGTTGTACAGTTTCAGATTATACCTTGTGGAAGACTTTATATTTTTCTATTATTTCATTACTTTGAAGTAATTCTGGAGAAGTTTCAACTTTATTTTACTTTGAAATAAATAAATAATGGAGTAAAAAAACTAAGCTGTAATGCCGACAGTTTCGGAATATATAAATCCTTCTTCAAGGCCTACATCACAACACAAAATGACTCTATATAAAAGGCTCGTACTATATGACTGACCTTTTATATAGGGTCATTTTCTGTTGTGATGTAGGCCTTGAAGAATTAATGTTATCGGGAATGTCATTCGACATCCCGAAACTGTCGGCATTCTAGTCTAGATTTTTACTCCTGTGACCGACACCAACATCCTCTATGATAACCACGGTCATTTTGAAGACATTTGTAACTGCTAAAACACTTTTTCATTTAGTTCTCCCTAAAGAAAATGGCCTGGTTTAGTGAAAACGGTCATTAGATAACATGGAGAGTAGTTGATGATGATGATGATGATCTACTTCTAAGTTAGTTGTTCTATAAGTCCCCACTGTTGCATTTCCCGTGCACTTCTTTCATCCATGACTTTTAGGCCGAGCCTTATATATAACTTTCGTAATCCAGTGTCGAATGAATCAGTGCGTTAAAGATACGTATCAAAATATCCGTATATGTTACCCACTTGAAGGAAGGAAATACTATTGAAGTTTAGGATGGAGCCCGAGAATCCAAATATAGTTGTCTAGCCCAATGAGTGCAAGTTTCTCTGTCAAAGGAATGGGAAGAGAAGATGATAAATCATTTTATAAGAAATTTCGTTCTCCCTTGGGGAAGAATTTAATTTGGTAGCTCCTATCGAGCGATCTAGTACATCTATTGAAAATCCAACATTGTATGAGAGTAAAACGCTAGTAATTTCTTCAAATTTAATAGGACAGCTTCAATAGAAATTTAACACTGAAGAGAATCTTAAAATTAAGATTGGGAACTATAAATATTTGCGTAATGCTTATCAAAGCATTCAGTTACTTCTAAATTCTTTACAAACTGCAAATTTACTATCAATTATTTATTAGATATATAAGTATGCTTAGAAAAGCTTAAAACATTATTAGAGAATTCCGAATGAAAGTTTTGAGTCAACAGTATAGCCAGAGGTAGGAGAGAGTTCACCTCGATCAACTTAAAGCCTGAAGATGTCACCTAGGCCTTGAAAACTCTGCGTTAAAATTAAAATAAGTTTTTGAACTATGAAGTTTTGTGACCGTTTTTCATTTATTTTACACACCATTAAATGAGAACGTTGAATACTGACGGTTATTCAATTTGATCTTCTTCTCATTTATCCTATTTCAGAAAAAGCATCCGGTTTCTAAAATAAATTTATTTAACTGTTTGATATAGAAAGCTCAGTATTTAACATTGAATTTCACTTTTATATTATTTAGTAAGACATACAACCCAACCTTAGATCGCATACTGACAATTATGCGTAAAATTTCGAACGGAATATAAGTATTTTTTCCGGGCCAGTGCGTTTTCCATTTACGCTACCGAGACAGGTCTGATAAGTTATTAAATCCCCGCACTAGTGTCGAGAGTCTAACCTCTCGAGATAGACGAATATATCGTCTTATGCTCGGAGGAGCTGACATTGTCAAGCTGTTTAAATGACTCGTTATTTACTTTTAAATTTTAATTTTATAAATTTTTTTTGTGGTATTTAATCCCAGGTAAATTTTTTGACAAAAAATCAGAACTGTCTCAGCCAGGACAGTTAGATTCCTTATTCTGTTCCCTTGCACTAAAAATTGTCAAAAATGTATTATTTTTCAATATAATGCCCCTTATTACCAATACATTTATTACATCTATTTATTATTTTTTCTAAACCTCCCAAATAATATTTCTCTTCTTTGGAACCAAATGAGAATCTTTAGACTCTTTGAGTTCCTCGTCCTCAAATCGCATTCCCCAGAGGTCCTTTTTGAGTTTCGGGAAAAGAAAGATGTCACTGAGATCTAGATCTGTAAGGAGGTTGGTTGATTAAATCAAAGCCCAATGTGTAAATCGTGGCCATCACTTTACAAGAGGTGTGTGATTGGCAATGCAATAGCCAATGCAAACTGATGAAATCAAAAGTGTTATAAGTGCTAGATAAACACGATAAGGAATAAGTGCATTATCTCAATCCTCTCCTTCATAGGTAGGTCGTAACCTTTTGGCCTCCCCACCTATAATAAGAAACGTGAAACATCGAACATTAAAAACGCCACTACTTATTTACTGGTATAAGGGGATATTGAAAGGTACAGTTAAAAGAAAAAAAAATGTCTACCCTTGAAGAAAAAGAAAAAGCATCATGTGCCTCTGATTTTTTTCTTTTCTTTCCAACTCCATTATTACTGGGAAAACATATGCTGGCAAAAATACCAAATGACATATGCTCGCATTGTAGAAGTTTGTTAGGCTTCCCACATCCCCTGCCCTTCACCTTTCTTCTTTTGATTTCATCGACTTTTCTCAGACTGTCGGCTATTCAGCTCTTATAAATTCCATTCTAATATATCATGTGATGGCTGTATATTAATTTATTAATATTAAATTATCACAGTTCAGTAAATTAATATTTTAAAATGGTACAATTTTTTTTAACGCAATACATGTTTTCATGAAATTCATTCTCAGTGTTTCTGTTGTTCTAAGTGACTACTAAAAACTATTATTTTCCTTATAGTTGGTGGTAAGAAGAAAGAAAGAATAAAATAAACTTTATTCTGGGACTAACTGAGTCCCCCTGAATAACACAAGTGTATTTTACATAAGGCCTTTTCTGGCTCAAATAATATACATTATTATAAATAAATAAAACAAAAATTATTTATAAAAGAAATAGTAAAAAGTAAACAAAAATAACATTCCCTCGTGGCTGACGAGTTAATAATCTATTACAAAATGACTGGGGAAAGAGAAAGAAAAAAACAGTGAGCTTATAACAAGTTTAGCAAAAAAAAAATGCAATGTGAAGTACCATCTAAAGAAAACACCAAATCACACNCCACAAAAAAATATTTATAAGTATTTTAGTCTTTCCCTATAAGAGCTTCTCCTACATATTACAATAAACAACAATAATAAAATGTTTTTTACGTTTTTAATGATTTGGCTGAATAATAGCGCCTTATCAATTATTATCTTCTACAAAATAATTATTTTTGAAGAATAGTTCAAACTGAAAAGCAGAAGTGAAATATATTTTAGCATAAAAGGCAATAGTTTTAATTCATAAGCAAATAATAAGCGATTCTAGAGAGCAAAAAATACCCAAAGAGCTTAGAAAGATACTACTATTGAAGAAACGCTTTAAGTGAGCAGACATGCTCTTCCTGTTCGCGACATGCAAAGCCTAAAGGTCGAACAGCTAATGATGTTGGCAACTGGCGACCCTGAGCTAGAGAATGGAGACTCCGCCTCATTCTGCTCTTGCTAACCAAGCAGAAATAGATTTGAAAAAAAGAAAGAAAGGAAGAAAATTAAAGTCTAGCAGATGAACGAGCTCCTGTCCCTCAGGGAACGTGACACTGGTTCGTATTAGCACGGTTGTGTCAGGCCATACGCTTACTCACTCCTGACTAGAGCAGTGTTGTTGACTTCTGCTAATCCTCTTTACTGACCTATAGTAGAAACGTCAACTTCTTTTCTCGTAGAATATAAGCCAGGCTACTGAATGAAATTACGCTTCTGACACATTCAGGCCTGGTAGCATTCCCTTTCTTGCCGTGCCTTCTTAGAGGAATCTGAAAATGGGTTCCGTACAAAATATATATTCATTACGACGTTGTCGTCCATATTTTGGAGCATTCTACCGGAAAAACTATATAGATAACTCAAAAATATTCCTTCACAAGATACATTACATATATATTGCAAATAGAAGCACTTTTTAAGTATCTCATAAAAATAAAGAAGAACTGGTAGCTGTTTCCAACCTCTCCTCCTGCAACTGTTATCTGCATCTTTTTTCAAGTATACTTATCCTTGATTTTCTCAAACATAAAAGTTATCTAAATAACGAAGGAACTGCTTGTTAAACAAAATGCCATTCTTATAGCGAATTCCGGAGGAACGAAGATCACTAGAAGTATAAGTGTATGTGTGTGTGTAGTTGCGTGTCAGCTTTGTGCAATTTTTTTTTTTTGTGGGGGGGGGGGGTTTGCAAGATGTTTTTTAATTGTTAAATGTGGAAATACTGAAATTTAGAACTGATAGACAACAAACAATCACATGCTTGAATAATCCTAGCAAAACCTATTTAAGCAAGCCTATAATGAAACTGATTAGTGTTCTAATCTAATCAATTTATGAGAGGGAATAGAATATAAAAAACTATCTGTCCCAGCCAGGAATCGAACCTGGATCTCCTGCTATCCGGGCCGGCGTGCTTAACCATTACACCACCAGGACGCGTTAGTTGTCTCATTCAATTCCCTCTACACTAGCAAGAGTCTAACCCACGAGAAGGGCGAGAACTTCGTCTTGTACTCGAAGGAGCTGACATTGTCATACATTTTGTCGACTCTCGTCATTTACTTTATTTAATTTTTTCTTTATAAATATTTTATTTGGTTGTGGTATTTTATCCCACGTAAATTTTAAACAATTTATGAGAGGGAATAGAATATAAAAAACTATCTGTTGAATGAGACAACTAACGCGTCCTGGTGGTGTAATGGTTAAGCACGCCGGCCCGGATAGCAGGAGATCCAGGTTCGATTCCTGGCTGGGACAGATAGTTTTTTATATTCTATTCCCTCTCATAAATTGTTTAAAATTTACGTGGGATAAAATACCACAACCAAATAAAATAGTTCTAATCTAACGATCCCCATCATTAAGAACTCTTTTTTAACAGACTCTTCTGTGGAGTAGAATAGTGAGTGAGTTGTGCCGAATGGAGTCTTGAGTAAATTCTATAATGGATGTTTTTAACCAGTCTGATAGATTAAGAAATTCAATAAGTGAAAGTGTGAATGGAAGTAGGAGGAGGAGATGGGCAGCCCCTTATTAGTGAAATGTACTTGGTTGAAATAAGGCGGTCGGCGATGAGGTGCTTGGTTTAAATACATCACTATCTGCTTACCTAATCGTCAGGGACATGGCCGAGACCGGGGCACTCGTCTGAATTTCCTTTTCCTGGACGTTTTAATGATGAATTGAGTGGAGAAAATAAATAAAGGGCTAAGTGATGGATAAAATGAATTAATGAGTTCTATAACAAATAGATATGTTGTTCTACAGATCAGTCCTGATTTAGTCACTGTAGAGCAGGAGTCTCTCTCTCCCCGTCACCCTATTTGCCCTGAAATTTAGGCAGAAGCGTTGGCGAAAATTAAAAATAAAAAAACTTTTTTGGCTAAAAATAAGTTTTTAATTCTTCGGCCCCAAGACCGATTTCCTGACAATTCTTTCCTCATGGATATTTTGTATTTGAAGACCCGAGATCTCGTAAAGTCTGCCTTTCATATTGCTCGATGAGCGAATTCTTCATAGAATGCAGCCTGGGAAAATAAGTTTGTTATAGTAGTTCAGACTAGTGGCTCTTCTTTTGTCAGGAGGTGAGAGGGATTAAGGCAAGTATATAGGATTTGCTATCACACCAGGACTGCTTATTCCCTTTTATGCTCTAAAGGAAGCTTGCTTATCTTTCGTGCGCAGTTTTGTCCCGAATAGTTTTTATAGAGGAGTTTTTTCCTTAATATTTTGCCATTTTAGCTCCCATATTAAAAAATTTATTACCGTTTGAATTTAACTGTTTGGTAATTTGTTGGCACTAACCAGGTCATATAGGTTTTTTATGGCTTTATCAAGTGACCATGACCTAGATTTCCCGACCTATACTTTACCCATTTCTTAACGAAATTCGCCGTAATGATTTTACCTTCTAAAATCTATATAAAGCCTAATCATAGAAACCAAAATAAAATAATAAATACTGAACCCAAACAGATTTCTCCATGATATACACATACAGACTTTTGTCTTCCTACATATTTTATAAGATTTTGGTCATCGAAATTACATTCATATCATGCAACTAAACCTCACCGAGCTGAATGATGGGTTACCATTAAATTTCCATATTTATTGTGGAAAAAACTACCAAACCCGCAACACATTTCATAATGAAATTCACTTTTTCACACACAGATTGTGTGATAGGCAAGTACATTCCATATTGGACGATATCATTGAATAAAATTATAGAAACAATATTTAAAATTTCACTACACTAATTTAGTTGAATAAAAACTCAAGAGGTTTTACAATTTTCGCCAAAACTCCCACTCTACCCAATACAAACATTTGCAGGATACTGATTATACAGGGTCTTTCGAATGAGCCATAAATGAACTTATTTTGCTTTGTCCACCAACTACAGATTATTTGTTTCATAACTCAAATTTTAATTTATTTATTATATTAGTTGAAAATAATTGATGTTTAATTTATAATCTGGTAGTGAGCTATTGAAATTATGGATGAAGTAATCTTATTAGTATTATTAACATGGTATTTAGTGGTAAAGTCACTAAATTTTGTTCATAATAGTGGTGCTATTTCTTACCAAATTAATGTATGTTATAGGTGGGGCAGTAAATCATCCGCTGAAAGGAGAGGACTCAAAGAGTAGCGAAGAGAAATCCACCAGTGAAGGATCACTGCAGCCTAAAGATTGGGATTGGTCTGCCACTACTTCTGGCCGACTGATCCCTGTCTCAGAAGCCACCGATGACCTTCCAACTCCTGGCTACAGAATGGTGGATCTCAGGCAGAGAGTACCGGTAGAGAGAGTAGCTGTTCAGCAACTTGATCATATATCCATAGGTCCCGAGAATCCCACTTCAGCCAGTCAACAACCTACTGAGAGGGATGACTCACACACTGAGCTTATGTTAAGAGATGCAGAAGAACTAACAAGCTCAGAAACAGTAAAAAACAAAAATACAGAAAATTCTGAAAGCAAAGAAGGAGGTTTAAAAACAGAAATTTCTAATGCATATGAAGAAGAAATCCAAAAAAGTAAGGAACAACAAGACAAAGAATTAACAGCAGAAAAAGTTGATACTTTGTCTTCGAATAAGACAAATCTAAATTCCCAACAAAGTCCAACTACAGAAAATTTGCAACCTACAACACATGATCAAGAAAGAATACCCGTCGATGAAGGTGTCATTAGAAAAGTTATACTACCTGAAATATGTTCCATTTCTGGCATTGGTTGTGGTGATAAGCGAATAAAATTTGATGCTGAAAGTGAGTCACCTGGGAAATTCTTTTTAGAACATACTGAAAGAATTAGCCCTTCTTCAGAAAGGACTGAGTATTCTGGGAAATTTTTTGCTGGAAATCCACAAAGAATCAATACTGTGGACAACAGCATTTCAAATTCAGCTACTTCAACTGAAAATATTATGAATGAAACTGAATCAATTGTAGAAGTTAACCTTTCAACAATATATGATAATCAAACAGAGAAATTACCTTTAAACATTTCTGATACAATTAATTTGACAGAAAGGCCTCAGGCTGATGGTACGCAACCACCAATTCAATCAGATAATGAGGCATCAAGCAGTGATTTAAATCACTCAGAAGAGAAAGCTCTTTCAACATTTAATAATTCAAATTTATCCAATAATGAAGAAAGTATTCAATCTGATAAACTACCAATTCAGTCACCAACTGATATTTTGAGTATGATTAATTTATTCTATAGCCAAGATAATGACCAGTCTATTACTCAAAGTGAATCAAAAGACAGTTTGATCTCATCTAATGATCAGGACCAAGTAATATCTTATGAGCACAATGAACAATCTAAAGAGCACGAAATAGAAGCTCCGTTTGTAAGTTCAGATTCACTTGAAGTCCTACATAAATCTGAGGAAGCAATGGCTACTGGTCTACACCACAATCAAACAAGTAGTCAAGAAGAAAGCAGCAAGAACAAGACTGAATCAAATGATCAAAAATTGGAAATAGCTGAATTTCAAAACGAACAAAATTCATCAATTGAGACAAAGGAAAAAACATCATATTCATCTCAAGAAATAGAAGAAAAAACTCTTCCTGCACAAAGGCGATCTGATTATTTTGCTGAGGAGCAAATAAGCCAAGAGAGTACTACAATAAATGGCGAGGCAGAAGAGAATATAAATAAAAGCACTCCTTTAGAACAAGATCCTTTTTCACAACGTAAAATTAGTGAGGAAGAACACAAGTTAATGGAAGAAAGTAACTTAGATGAACAATATTCTGCATCTTTAAAACAAAATGACGACCCTTCAACAGAAAATTCTAGTGAAGGTGGGTTTTGGGATCGCATAACAAATTTTTTAAGCAATTTATTTTAATTTTCAAAAATACAAGAAAGATTCATATAAAATATGTGTGATTTGTCCATCAAGGTTAGGTGAAGACACATAATCATTCACTAATAAATAAACACTTTTATGTTAAAGTGTTTTTCAGAGAAGTTACCCTTTTTAAACCTTTACAAATTCAAATTTAATGTAATTATTTAACGATATTTAAAAATTGAACTACTTAGCATTATTTATAAAAAAAAATTTGATTCCTAAAAAATATATGGTCAAAGAATTTGACTGATTAGATTGTACTATATATGCAGCTAGATATAAAAATGTGAAGAGTTAAAATACTTTCTTTTTTTTTTTTTGTGGTGGGAAAGAAGAAAAATAAGAGGAATTAAAGTTCAAAGAGAAAATTATACCTCAAGTTTTTCTTTAGATTGATATTTTTGTTTCAATTGCTGCTTCTAAAAATTCTTGATTAAGTAACAAAGTAGCACATTGAGGACAATTTAAAAAAAAAAATATATATATGGGATAGGACCAGGAAGTACTTATTTTTTCTTAAACATGTAGGTCACAATAAAACTATACAAAAATGATATATGAGTACCGTTTAAGAAATTTTCTAATTGCTCACAATTCCATTCAACTTATATGAACTCATTATTCATTAAAAACTACACATCTCACATATGTGTGCTAGTTTAGAACTAATATCACAGTTTTCTATTTAATCATAGAAAACATTTTTAAAAAAAATGTTTATATAACTTAGATCATTGCCAATTGAGAAACTACCCTTGGGGATCTGCCCTCCACCTTGAGAAGGACCATATTTGACTACCTTCCATTAGTGATATATTTTTTATGCAACAGTTTTTTTTTTTAAAGTAATAAACCCAATTTTCACTAGATAAGTCTAGTAGCAATGAGCCAATTTGGAGTAAACAGACTACTCTCTTGTTCTATTTTAAAATAATAATTTATTTTAGTAGTAAAGTCTTATTTTTTTTTTTTATTAGAGGTCTGAAAACATGAAAAATTCCTTACATAGACTAGGTCATGGAAAAATTAAATAACTTTTTCAAGATCTTAAGTTCTTCGTCCAACCAAAAAAAGTTTACTTGGTTATTTTGTTAAAAATAATAACATTTAACTGAATTTAAAAGTAACAGTATTCAATGAGAACTAATATATTTTATGAATATATAATGCTAATTGCAAAAAAAGAGGTGGAGCTAGCCTTAAATTAAATTTTTTTTTTTTAAAATGTCTGTTACTTCATGTACTTATCTAAAATTTGCATTTTGTTGAAACTAAATTACTTTAAAATGAGGCAATTACTCCGCTGTTATTAATTCTCCATGAAGAAATTAGATTTATCTATGTTTTAAAAGCAATATAACTTTTTATCCACACCTCATGGAGTTCAAGAAAACTTCAATTGGTATTTTCAATTTACTTTTATTTGAAAGCTACTATATTGAAATTTCTTTATTTCATATATATCTTCTGTAAATTAAATTGATTAGCCTTTCTTTACACTGAGAATAAGCAAAAGAAGCTCAGACAAAAAAATAGTACTTCAGAAATAATTACTTAAGTTATAGCTATACTTTGTACAATATAGACTAAAAAAATAAAGAAAAAAAGAGGTTATATGGGTTGAAAAATCCAAACATATTAGGCCAATGTAAGCCTATTCACATTGTTTTAACATATGCTAGAGACGACTTATAATCCATTAATTTAATTTATTTATAAAGAAATAATTTAAGTTTATCATCTTACAATATGATCTAAAATTTAACTCACATTTATTTCAATTATTGTATTTTTATAAATTCAAAAAGAGTATAAAACTGTTATGAATGTTAATACTTGTAAATTCAAAATGTATAAAGTGAAAATATTGTGATTATTAATTGTAATTTTTACTTAAAATAAAATAATTTTACTTAAATGATATTTATAAATACAAATTTTGTATAAAATATTCCCTGGCTGTAAAAAATTATTTTGCCCAAATTTTAGACTGGTTTTTAGATTGAAGTTGGTGTTAATCACTAAAGAACAGCAACTGCCATATCATTCAAACAACTGGAGTTTCTATATTACAAATAAAACTGAAATTAACACATCACAAAGGTACCGGAAAAACTTAGCAAGGCTAGGTTCACTGCAGTCTCAGAACCTATGCCACTTTGGTCGGGTGACAAGAGAAAGTCAAATTATAACTAAACCAAATAAAATGACTGGATTGTTTATTCATAATGCCAATGTCCCTGTGTTCCTGCTTTTAACAAAGTTTATTCTGCTGGTCCAATGTCCTCTTTTTTTATTTTTTTTAATATAGTGATAGCCTTCCTAACTTTCAACCACTTAGGGTCATGGAAGGAGGAAGGGGAGGGGCTATCTACAGGTTGCCACACCATTCTAGACACCCATGGCTCAGGAAAAGCTTTTATTTATTTTTATTTATAAATAAATAAAAGCTTGATTGCAATACCCTTTTTTCGGGTCTTGCAATCCCGACACTGTGGGTTCGATTCTCACCCAGAGCAATCAAATAAAAGATTGCTCTGGGTGAGAATCGAACCCACAGTGTCGGGATTGCAAGACCCCAGCGGATCCCCTGAGGTAAGCAGGCACCCCAGTCCTATGTTTTATTAACACCAAGATAGAACTGAGGCTCTTTGAGCTCTAAATTTTAATTGTGAGTTCATCAATGGTAGAGAGAGCACACTATTTTATCTTCTTTTGGAGAAAATTTTCCACCATGAAAGAAAAGAACCTACGCATTTCAATATAAATCTCTAATGTCTCTTTAATTTAGGGAATAATTAAGGGACCTTAAGGACAAAGGAATCAAGTATAAGTTACCCTTTGGAGGGCCCAAAATTCATCTAAGTTTAGATATATATTACGTTGTCTAGTCTTGAACAACAAATACATGACATTTCTGTAACTGTATTTTTAGATTAAGCATTAACAAACCTCTGGAGTTTTGTAGAAGTATTTTAAAAATCACAAATAGTGAAAGTATTTCATCCATTCCCCTTGTGTTGGAGAAATATTTACTTCTTTATAATTTTTTTCTGAAGGAGTCCTTGTTAATATTTATTAATGACTCACTTTGATATAAATTTGAAATCTTGAGTTAAATAAACCAAGACACTCACTATTTAAGACTAGGACAGAATTATCTAATGATAAATAGAGATAATGGTACATGAAGTATTGTGAGATGTCACAATGAGAAATTGAACCATTAGAAAAGTTGTATTTAATGAATCCTTAATTTTATACCATATGAGCCCAAGTTACTTTTTACAGAAAATTGAGTCTACGTTACTACTTTAAAATATTTAAAATGCCTTGACATAGCACGTAAACTCACTGCTCTAATTGTGCTTATCAATGAAATTAAAAAGAAAAAAAAAGCAAGTGCAATGCACTCAAACAAATGTAATCATGTACACACCCACTTTAGCGATGCTGCAAAGGATAAAAAATAAATATTAAAAACAAACAAATAAGCAGTCATATTTAGTTTCATTTTATTAGGAGCTTATTTACAATTATGAAACCTGTTAATTTAAATTTTGCAACAATTATTGGATTAAATTTTTGTGACATCCATATTTTTCCTATTTCCATTTAAAGTGTTCATAGGTTACATGGGTGTTGTCAGGATTTATATACTATACGTATATATATGTGTACACACACACAAATAATTAACTTTTAAAAATGAAAATTTTAATCAATGGATTATTTTTTTGAACTCATGCATTAATGAAACCGTTAAGAACATATCATTGAAGATTAAAAAAAAGGTGTTAATGTATACGAATGGTAAATAAATATAATAAAAACTCCTATGAAAGATACTAATAAAATTAGATCTTGATGCAAAAATATATTATCCATATAAATTAAATAAAAGATAGTTTTATTACAAACTTTTTTGTTAAAAATAATCAATGAATTTAATATTTTTTTTTTTTTTGTTGAAAATTTATTACAATGACATGAGCTTTTCTTTACTCTAAAATGTTTTTAAAGGACAAACAAGTATTTCCTTATTATATACATAATAAAATTTACTTCATATAATAAAATTATTTACTTTAATTTTAATGTAAAGTTACTATATGAATGGGTGCTATCGTAATGAAAAAACTAATTATTTAACAACAATTTATCATAAATAAAAAATTTGTTATATACAATAATGATATTTAAATCCATTAATCTTAATGGTACTGAATTGTCTAAGTAATCATCCCTGAAAAAGAAATCTCCTCCATTTATATTTACAAAGCCACTGTTACAGGAGAAACAATTGCAAAACACATTGAAATAATTAAAAATATCTAAGTTTAAATAAAGAAAATCAATCTTCTTGAGAAAACAAATTTCTGTACAGAGCAACAATGTACAAAGTGCTTACATTAAAAGAGCCAGTAAATCTAAATAATTTCCCTTCAGGGCAATATCCTAGAATTCCTAATAAGCAGAAGCTAATGCCTATGCTTGTGCTTATGCCTAGAGGATGAGTGGCGACGCTTGTGGCCAGGAGAAGAGTTATCGGGCGTCCGGGATCGCCTCCTCCTAGGGCTTTCATCCCTACGCCTTGGAGAGCGGGACCTCCGTCGCCGTGAAGATGATGAGGAAGAATAAGGAGATCGACTTCTTGATCTGTGGAAATATACTTTCATTCATTAAGAAATAACCAATTTCAAATAGGAAATATAATATAATATATAATATTGCCCCAGCTAAAGTACTATTAGTTAAAATACATCTTTAATGAAAAAAAAAAAAAT
>KZ806976.1:391870-402232 GCA_000696205.2 Oncopeltus fasciatus
AAATAAATAAATAAAATGTAATATATTATTACAAATTGTTGTTGTATCAATGTTAAATCATTGTTAGAGTGGAATTATGATTTTTACATAGTGTAAAGAAATTTAAACAATTTAAACAACAACTAGTATAATTATTAAGGACAGTATAATTATTTCTTATAATTTGTAGAATAGACATTTCTCGTAATTGTTAGGGCATAATAACCTAGATGTTCATCGCCTAAACAAATGCATATCTATCTATCTATCTATAACAGGATAACATCCTATATATAACGGAATTAATATTGTAAAAAGTAATAGTATTGGGTTAGAATGAGCTAGAAAATAGCAATGGAGGTACAACAAATTAAAAGGGCAAAAAAAGTAAAGTGCAATATCTTTGTCTAAGCAGCTCACAGTCTTTAAGAGTAATTTTAAATTTTAAATTCTTAATTTAGGGTTGATAGATCTGCCTTAGAAGAAGTTAGTGATGTCTATGGAACCAATAGTACTTAAATCTCAAATAATCCAAATTCGTTCAGCAGCACTCAAGAAATTTTGTAAACAACCTTCTTTATTTTTTGTTTTTAGTTTTATTCAACTTTGGGATTCTATGTAAAACACAAAAAATAATTAAAAAAAAAAAATTTTTTGCCTAGAGAACGTATATACTACTGAGATTCTTGTCACTGCAATTATACTTAATATAGCTAATTAATGATTTTCTGGATTAATAATTACTATATTTAACAACTCCTACCACCCTCATCTTTAGACACCCTTATTATCCATAACACCAATGGCTCTATATCCACCAAGCACTCTTACTCAGGTCTCCTCCCCTTTGACTCAAACATAAGAAATTGCAATGAAAAATGATATACTCCTTTTGAATAGAAGTATCTCCTGTTTATAGTGGATTCATTATTGTGATCAGATAAGTGACTGGGCATAAACAAATTTTAGAAAGAGACAATTACCTGGGATCCTAGAAAGGTAGCTCTGAGCCTAAGTAAGAACTCTCTTGGGTAGACTGCCCAATCATCCCATGCTTTAAATATTTGCAGAACTTTCAGTTTATAACTTTCTGCCTTCAATCTAGATTCAAGAGAAAGGAAGGTTTGATGAGCTTGCTCAAATACGTCAACTAACCTTGCTTCCAAACTGAAATAAAACAAAGATTAATTGATTTTTTAGAATTGTAAAACACAAAAAATAATAATAAAATTTTTTTTTTGCCTAGAGAACGTATATACCACTGAGATTCTTGTAACTGCAATTATACTTAACATAGCTAATTAATGATTTTCTGGATTAATAATTACTATATTTAACAACTCCTACCACCCTCATCTTTAGACACCCTTATTATCCATAACACCAATGGCTCTATCTCCACTAAGCACTCTTACTCAGGTCGCCTCCTCCCCTTTGACTCATCACACCCTTATCATCAATAAATAAATGTGGCCAAGAACCTTATCTACAGATCATTCACACTCTCTGACAAGACATTCCATAGCAAAAATATTAAACGTGTAACTGACATCCTCCTCTCTAATGGTTACATGACTACTCACACCATTAAAAAACTTGTGAAGGAATTCTTTATTTCCATTTCTCAAACTCTGGCCCATCCCCCAAAATAATGATCTCATCTTCCGTTCTCTTCCTTATATTCCAAAACTTTCTGAAAATATTAAGAAATCTCTCAGAAAAACTTTCCCTAACCTTAAGCTCGCTTTTTCCACTAACTACAAACTGAAATCCATTCACACCATCCTTAGAAGACCCCACCCCCTTCCCCCTTTCTAACAGAACCAATGTTGTTTATAAAATTCCTTTTTTTTTCATTTAGAATTTTTCTTCATAGTTTACATTCATACTTTTGATATCACATTACATTTAGTTATGGCAAATCTATATTATAATATTGTAAATCATTTATTTATTTTTTTCATTTGTATGCTAATGACATTTTATTTCAACTGCCAGAACAGAAGATGGCTTACAATGTAAGCCGAAATGTTGGCAGATAATTTAAAAAATACAAATTTTTTTAAATTTACTTTTATTTGGATCTACATTGACCAAACCCAAAAAAAAAAAACAACTAATAATAATATCTACGGTCAAAAAACTCTCCATTTGAACATACTGCTGTTAGCGTTTACTCGTAGATATGTCGGGATTTTGATTTGGTCAAATGTGTTTTGACGAATTTGACTAAATACAGTGACTTTCCACGATAAAGAAATGTTGTTGTTTTTTTCACATTAAGACTGGAAAAACATTTCAAAACAACAAGGTCTCAATGAAGTCACTATGGGCATTATACAACATAATGAGCTTGTGGTATTCAGCGGCGTTATTTACGCCTACTGGATATGGAGATAATGGCTAGAAAACCTTTGTTACGTGTGTATATGTGTGTCTGCTGAAACCTTCAATTCGGCACTACCGTAATGAAGCTTCTTGCAATGGGGCCGTGGATGGCGTAAGGCAGTGACCCAGATAGTGTCAGTCTTCCATGAACGTGCATGAAGAACCGCGGGGAATTGTGCAGTCGAAGAGTTCCTCGAAGAAGTCCTACGATCGGTGGGGATAGCTTGTTTATGTGTAACATCCGTCTTATGACGTACGCATAAATGAATAAAGTGCACGAAAAGAAATAGATTCAAAGTAAACAACACACGAAAACATATTTACATAAATTCAAAGTTAACTTGGAACAAAATAAGTCCTTCACAGAAAAGCCATCTTATCTGATCTCCCGTGTTTCATTAAAGATGGATTTAAATATAAGTAAATGACGTAATTTAAATTGCTAACCGGAGAGAACAACGATCTAATTCGAATGTAACTTTCGTAATGTGCGTCAAATAATTGTANTATATATTTGTCTAATGAAAAAATTATATTTTTATAGATTTATACAAAGAAACAATTAGATTTTATTTTTAGGATGCAGATCATTATAATGATGAAGCTTACATCAAGAGGTCTACAATTAATAATAAAATAAATACTGAAGTAAAAATCAGGCATTTGTTATAAAAATATTTCATATTCCAGTTTCATTTCATACACAAAAATCATACTAAATTACTTTCAAAACATAGATAAATATCAATCTAATTATTCTGTTAGATATATAATGATTTACCATCGTCTATAATTTGAAGCATTCGTGATTTTAATGCTACAATTGTGAAGAATATCAGACACCAGGTACAGTCTTGCAATCTAAAACAAAATATAAAAATTAAATTTGAAAATTACATGATGCTACCACAATATTTAAAAAAGGAAAGGTCAGTCAGATAAGTAAGTATAATATATTTATAGTCAATTAAGTAAGACAACATGCATACAAATAATAGTCAAAAGTACATAAAATAATTACTTAAATACCATTGAGGTAAATTCAATTTTTTCTTTATAATAAAAGCAACATACAAAATTGTCAGCCCAATACCAAAGTGGTTAATAAATTAAACAAGCCAAGAATGTTTTCCAGTAAAAACAATTGTCTTCAGCTTAATAAAAGGTGCACATATTTCAAAACAATATAAGAGATTTGCTTAATTTAGAACTTTCATTTAAATCACTTATTTCCAGTTGCCGAAATTTGGCCTAAATTCTGCTATGAGAGGAAATTGATTATTTTGAATTAAAATTAGATATTAGAATAAATGCAAAAAATTGAAATGACTAAAAACAAATTGGCGAAACCAAATTTTAAATATTATATTTTTTAGTACACCCACACACTTAAAATACATTTCAGCCATTGCCTAAGCCACTGTAGCTTATGAAGATGAAAACTTAATTGCTATGAATATTTTATTTGGTTGTGGTTTATTATCCCACATAAATTTTAAACAATAAATGAGAGGGAATATAATAAAGGAGCTGACCATGTAAAATATTTAAAAAGAAAAATTAAATAAAGTAAATGACGAGAGTCGACAAATAGCTTGATAATGTCAGCTCCTTCGAGTTTAAGACGAAGTTCTCGTCTTTCTCGTGGGTTAGGCTCTCGCTAGTGTAGAGGGAGTTTAATGAGATATCTAGCTCGTCCTGGTGGTGCAATGATTAAGCACGCCGGCCCGGATAGCAGGGGATCCAGGTTCGATTCCTGGCTGGGACAGATAGATGTTTTTATTCTATTCCCTCTCATTAATTATCTTAATTGCTATGCTTTATATTTTTGTTCCCAAGTTTACTTTGGATTGGGATTTCACCAGCAATAAAAATAAACTAATAATTAGGGCAAGCAAACCTTCTTATACAACAAAGTTGATGGGCTGGAGAGCGATTCAAGTATGCAATCACAAATCTCATCTGCAGCTTCAGCATGCTCAATACAGAAGACCATAGCATCAGCAACTTTCATCCGCTCTGGAGTCATATGCCTAATCAGCTGCTCTAGTCTATCCCTCTGGGCAGGGGAGAGCCCACCTTTCCTCTCTTCTTCCTTCTCAATCAGCTCTTCTGGCATACCTTGAGTGTACAAATTCATAGGAGGGGGCCTCCAAATTGAACCTCCTGCAATTGCAATTAGCTTAAATGACCCAACTTTAAGATTTAAATGAGCCTAAAATAATATATAATTTATAATAAAGGTAAAATCAGATAAAATTATAATTATTTTATTAATGCTTGAGTAGGGTACTAAAATTTATGTTTTTTGTTTTGGCCCTCAGTAACATATAATTTACAATAAAACATTTTTCAAACAATTACTACACCTGAGTGTATTTATATCCATTTATAATAATGCTATTTTGAATAGAATCACACACTGCCGAGAGAATATAAGAGAAATTGGCTGGGAACCAGAGGGATGGCAGTATGCTAGAACATACAAAAAAATAAGGCCAGAGTTGAAAATAACACCTGCATCCCAGACTGTTATGCTATGACGTGTAACATGGATACAGTAAAACAGCTTGTCTTTCTACAGCCTAACATATCACAATAAGGGCCATGGCCATTTGATCTTTCACATTATAATAAATAAATACATTATAAAAAAGGAAATATCATACCATAATATTAAAAANAAAAAAAAAAAAAAAAAAAAAAAAAAAAAAAAAAAAAAGAACTGAAAACTGCATTCATTAGCTATTTTGACTACAAATCATAAAGTAGAAAAATCTGCAGTTAGGAGAATAGGAAAAGAGAAAGTTTTAAGAGAGAGATAGGTAGAGTATAAGCCATATTAACATCAGAGAGTAGACTATATTACCTGCTATCATTGGAGGCTGGGGAGGGTTCCCTAGGAGGAGGTGGCGGTTGTGAGTCATCACCACTCCCAGCTTGACTGGAGTTGGCCTGCTCCCTCATACGGGTCTCCTCTAGCAACTCCCACTTGGAGGTGGTCATTGCCTGCTCTTCTATGAGCTCTGGATCTACCTCCTCCCAGCGAGATGGGACAAATGCTCCTTCTGTCCGTCTACCTCCACCACTCGCACCACCAGTCATACTTCCTGGCCCCTTGCTACTTGGTTCATCTTCAAGTGGTCTACCATCTATGTCCTCCTCCACTGATAAAAACAGAACTATGTAGTTTTTTGGAAAGCTTAATATTAATAATGTTTATCTTTCCCTCCCTCTCTAAGCCATCTATACATATGTAAATCATAATTTCTGCTCTCTGTTAATGGTTTATAAAGCAGTAAAATTTTTTTTTAGAAATGATGAATTGTTTATCAAGACATTTCTTCGTATTTAAGATAATTTATTAAGGTATTATTGTGATATTTAATCAAGTATTTCTCTTGAGAAAATCAAGCTTATCACTTTAGTATCATAAAACTTAAAATTTTTTTTTAACTTGTTCATAAATCCTATAGTTAGAAAAGGGTTTTTTTTTTTACGCACTGAAACAGGCATATAGCACAATAGACATAAAATTTAATTTTAAACATTTATTCTTTATTATGAAAAGTAAGCACGAATTAAGTAGCAATAAATCTGTTTGTTTAATTAATATCTCATATCAGACGAAGAAGAAAGGCTGTTTAAAGGAAGACTATATTGAAGAATCATTAATGTATTTCAGAACAATATTTTTGTTATGAAAAAAAAAAACTAAGCAAATTTAAGTATTATAGTTAAAGAATATTTGTATATGAACTTTCTAATGTCCATACTCTACCTAAACCCTAGTAATAATGTTCATTTTTTTTTTTTTTTTTTTAATGTAGATATGCTACTACTAAAATATATCTTGTATCAACAATCAGCTTGTGATGAACTTCATTAAAAATAAACACTGCGCCGGTTACATTGAATACATTTTTTTTCTCTACATTTAACACCTAATGCCGAGTTTCATTATGAAAAACAGAAAACTGTGTCCACGAGTTGAGTCGACATACACACACAAATATATATTTAGAGCAACCTTAATAGCTAGGATTCCTTAGGAATTTGCTATTATTATTATTTAGCATAAAAAATTCTTAAACCTAGAATGCCTATGATAAATTCATTTAAAAATTAATTCTAATTCAACTTTTTTTTTTGTTGCTTTTAAGTAGCAAGATTAGTTATATTAGTTGGGTTTATATATACAATTAGAAAAACATTAAAATTATGACCTCTAGATGATTAAGTCACAATTGTGTGTGTATGTGTCTATATATATATATATACCCACACACACACATATAAATCACATTTATTTTAAGCCCATCATTTATGTATGGGTCGTAGAAAATTTGAAAAAAACCTTTCCGGATGATAAGCTGAACATTACTAGGTGGATGTCTCAGGCAAAATGCTAATGCACTAAATAAATACAGGGTTGAGCCTCTCTTGTACGCCGGAGTATCTTGTACGCCGTCCGTGGCCGGACTGAGGTCAATCACTCGACTCCCAGTCCTTGGGGTGGGCATTTCGCGGTCTTGACCTGCAGACGCATACTCCACTACTGCAAAACTGCCTCTAACTCCTCCAGACCATACCATCGGGCGTGTAGGCATTCAGAGCGTTCCTTTAGTGCTATACATATACAAATGCCCTAGATTGGGGCAATCCTCGTTCGAAAGTGAACATTCACTTTCTACAGTATCGATTTTAAAGAGAAATTCTCACATATTTATACATACAAATAAACAATACTTGAAAGTCGACAAAAAATATTGAATTCGTACGAATGTTCCATATATCTTTGAATAAAAAAATAAAATTTAAAATGGAAGACTCATAACATACATTTTTTTTAATGGACAATTGGTTAAAAATATTTTTGCCTTATTAACTTCGATTATGTATCGAATGTGTACCAGTCAATCAGACAACAGCGCAAAACATATGGTAACTATAAATCTTCAGTGGCGAAATAAGTGCGGAAAAATAACAAATAATAAAAAGAAAAAGGGACAATTGTGAAAAAAAAAGGGAGTAATCAAAAAGAATAATTAGGAAAATGTACAGCCAGAGTTTAATTTTCGTTAAATTTTGATAACGACTGTGTCCTTCCATCATCTTGAATGACATGGCACTTCCCAAAGTAAATGGGAAAAAACACATATGTCAAGATACGACAAGTACAGAAGAAAACAGAGTTGAAACTACTATAATGGGTGTCGTGTTTACCTGAAATGCAGAGCTAACCCAAACTGAAACCAAGATATAGATTCGTCTAGACGACCGACCAGGGACATGTGGGATTCGGCGAAAAATAACCGAAATTCACTGAAAGGGATTCCCCGACACGTGAAGGTGGATGAGACAGGCTCTCAGACGCGACTGTAACGTGCCGGAGACCGCCTCGTCAGCAACACACAAGTGTAGATGCACCACTCACCGGCTACATATCGTACTAGGAGAGCTAGAACTAGGGACGAGCTACTCACACGGACAAGACCCGCGCAGCCCGGCCTGGATACTGATAGGTCAGGCTGCAGTGCGCGCGCAACCGCTCGATCTGGAGGGGGGGCTGACGTCATCCCCCCACAGTGTGCTTTCAATACCGCAACTATTTTCTGCGAGCTCTCTTTTGCCCAAGCGCCACGCAAATCTACAACACTGTAGTTTGAAAGGTTTGGCAAGAGATCTCATTACTTTACTTTCGCTCACGCGTGTCTTGAGTACAAGGATTTTTGCAACAGAAAGTACTGAATTTAAATTTTCAAAGGACTTCCACTTTTGAACAAAATAAAACAAATCGAATCTTCAGAGCCAGAATATTAACTACCCAGAAGTGCAAGGAATTCAAACTAGCTTAGCAGAACTGTTAATTTCCTATAATGCAGTATTTTGCGATGCTTTAGTGCATAAATGTTTTTCATTAAGTCTGTAGTGTTGTAAAGATCAGGTTTTAATAATAAAAGTATCACAACACTACAGAACACATATGGTAACTATAAATCTCAATAATTATAAATAAATTTCGAGATCTTTATTTATTCCACCATTACAATACCTCCCCCTAGATCCCTCCAACAGCTACATCGAGGTAATAACTTTTCATCTACATAGAGGTAGTAACCTTACATCCTTTCTTTTCACAGAAAAATGAAAATACATTATTATAGTAATATTGTTTTAAAAGACATTAAACATTGTTTTAACTAACTTAAAGTAACAGAAAATGACAATAAAACACAGAGAAAAGTAGAACAATAAAAGTAATGAAAATTAATCTCTAAATCTTGAGGGTTTAACAATGTTTCTCCTATTTCTTAAATTGTATGCATTATCATTAAAAATGCAAATACATTATTATAGTAATATTGTTTTAAAAGACATTAAACATTTTTTTTTTTAACTAACTTAAAGTAACAGAAAATTACAATAAAATACAGAGAAAAGTATAACAATAAAAGTAATGAAAATTAATCACTAAATCTTGAGGGTTTAACCATGTTTCTCCTATTTCTTAAATTGTATGCATTATCATTATTATCATTGACAATTTTTGGGTTTTTGTCCTCACCACCCTTGTTTGAGTTCAATTTATTTTTACCTTCACTAGCATCAGTGATATCATTTTCACCTTTACTATCAGCAATGTCATTAGTGTTATTACCATAATTGTTGTCATCTGGTTTTAGGATAAGATGTTGCCTATTTCGTCTATAAATTTTGTCTCCACTTTTTAACCACCAGGAACGTGGAGTGGGAGCCTTTCCAATTACCTCACCATCTCTCCACTTACCCTTGAAATCAAATTTTATCCTATTTCCACACTTAGGCTCAGCAAGGTCCCTCGCACCCTTATCATAGTAGTACTTTTGAAGTTGTTGGGAATTTTTTTTATTTTCATTTAAGACCTTTTTACTGTGAATTTTTGGCTTTAATTCTGACTCAAATAATGTTAGTCTATCTTTTAGTTTCCTATTCAATAGTAATTCACTGGGAGAAAAACCGAGACTAGGAATCACTGTGTTACGGTAATTCAACAAATAATTGAAAATGTTCCCCCCAGTTAGTTCAGATTTTTTAAGCATATTTTGGGCAAGTTTACAACCAGTTTCTGCAAGCCCATGACCACGGGGATAGTTAGGACTACTCGTGACAAATTTGATCTCATTATCGGACAAAAACTTTCTAAAGTGATGGCTGTTAAAAGGGGAATTGTCAGATATAATAATATCAGGATACCCTTGCTGTGAGAACAAATATATTAATTTGTCCTGAATGTCTGAAATACATTTAGATTCTAATTTTAGTATCTCCAACCAATTTGAGTACCCATCAATAACAATAAGATATAGTTTTCCTTTAAACTCTAAAATATCAACCTCCAATCTGGACCATGCTCTTTGGGGAATATCCATGGAAATCATAGGTTGTTTTACATTCTTATTTCTCATACTTTGACATATATCACACTTGGAAATATAATCATAAATGTCACTAGACATCCCTGGCCAATAGAATTTTGACCTAGCCCTGATTTTAGTTTTATTAATGCCCAGATGCCCCTGGTGCAACAGAGACAGCATGAAATTTTTCAAAGATTCAGGCACAACAACTCTGTCATTATAATATAATATGCCATGGTAAACTGTGAGGAAGTCTCTAATCTGATAAAATGGAATGAGTTTGCTGTCTATATTGCTAGGCCATCCGTTCACAACTGCATAAGCTACACGTTTTAATGTTTCGTCTTCTTTAGATTTCTCTTTAAATAGAAGTCTTTTCTCTTCAGACATAATATTTTTACAAATGCTGTGAATTATATATGACATTTCGGGATCCACGGGTTTACTAGAAGGCAAGTGTGCTCGAGATAGAGCATCAGCTATGAGGAGATCTTTTCCAGGTACAAAAGTAAGAGTAACTCTATATTTCATCAGCCTTAAAATCATTCGCTGAAGGCGCAAAGGTATTTTATCAATATCCTTTTTAAATATATTT
>KZ806976.1:434209-446348 GCA_000696205.2 Oncopeltus fasciatus
GCAGTTTTGAGTACACCGTTAGAAAGGTAATTAAATTTCACAACTTTTGTGAGATTCGGCAGCTTGCAGGACTTTTTTTGGAAGAGCAGTGATCCTCGAAAATTTGTCGCTGACAACATTTTTTTAAAATTTTTATTTCTTGATCTGTTATCGCGCTTTTGAAATGATACTATGAACATTGAATGTGCATTAGACTTAAAGAAAATTTAATGGTGAATTCAAAACTGTGATGGAACATTGAAAAAAAATGTGTTGAAGCAGGGAAAATTGAGGTTTTCCTACAAAAAACACGGTTTTCTCAAAATTACCTTTGGAACGGCATATCTGTGCAACGGAATAAGAAAGAATCATGCGGTTGGCGGCGTTTAACTACATTTTTGATCTAGTTATTCCATCTTGCATATTGTCATCTACTTGCGAAACACCCTGTATTGTAATGCTAGTGTATTCGCAGGAAGACAGGCATCATTTTGAAACAAAAAAAAGTATAACTAATTCAAAACATTACACTACATAGATTATTACCTCAGTTTTGCAATTGAATATATGTACGTGAACTTTCCATGTCATGTAATCCTCCACATTTTATAGAATACATCTTTCAGCAATAAACATAAACCTATGTTGAGTTTTGTTGCACTAAACTTAAATTATGCCCGCTGCATCAAAAATATTTTATGAGTGCATACTTGATATTTAAGGTAATCCCTCAATCCTATAATTTGATTTTGCTCAAAAAGGAATTCAGCTTTTCTTATTCCATTTAAAATTGGCATATTTATAAAACTTTTTAGTTATAAAATGAAAGGCTAAATTCACAAACAAATAAGATTGGAGATTAATTGAAAATTAGGTCAAGCATAAAAAAGTATTTTTGCTGCAGCAGGCATAATATTTCATGTGGAGTAATATGACTCACCCCAAATTTATTTATTGATTAAAGACTTTTTTATAGAGTTAGACTACGAACAATAACAATTAGGAATGTTAATAATGTAGGCCCACAAAAAGAAATTTGCTGCCTAGGATTTTAAAACTGATTTTAACTATACTTGGTACATTGATCCTAAATATGAAATCAGTTTTTCTCTATCACTCTACTTTTTTAGATCAGTATTTTTTAATGTGCAGTTCTACACAAAATGTGCAGTTCTAAATCACATATATAAAGATTGGTTTCTGAATATTTGCCCTATTGTCAGTCTGCCATCCAGTTAGTTCCAGGAAAATCCATTAGATGGCATTGTCTGTTCGGTAACAGAAGTGACCTTCAACGCTTCAACTAGAGTTGAGGTTAGTTTGAGAGATCTTGTTGTGCAGGGAAAAAAGAATTTAGCATTGCGTCTTGTGTTTTGGAAAGAGTAGTTATAAACAAAACCTAAAACGTACTGTATTACAGATTGTTGTAATTGTGTTGTTGAATAGAGATAAAATGAATTCAAGAAGTTGTGACATACTGAAATAAACCTGACGTATTTTGCTACAAATAAGGAGAACACACCTTAAAAGAAAACAGAAAAACTTCTAGTGAATTAGTAAAGAGAGCTTATCTTGGATACTTTGATGTAAGTCTTGGTGATCAGAATAAAACCTGCATCAGGTCTGTAAAACTTGTACAGAACATTTACGACAGTTGACTAACAGGAAAAGAAAAAAATTGAAATTTCGCATACCAATAGTTTAGAGAGAACCCCAAAACCACTTCGATGACTGCTATTTGAGCTAGTAAATAATCGAAAGAACCAGAGCAAGTGGACTTATTCTGACTTAGTATTTCTTCTTGGATCACTTATCTGATACTAATGAAGGTGACACTGATTATGAGGGGATGCCATAAATTCCTCAAAGTTTCAACCATTATGAGTTAAATGACCTTACCAGAGATTTCAATCTGTCAAAAGAAGCTTCTGAATTATTGACTTCCAGGTTGAATGACAAAAATTTACTGGAACAAGGAACCAAAATTTCCTTTTATCATACAATAGAAAAGGATCAAAAGGAGAGTTTGTTGACCGTAGATATTATTCTAAGATGATTTTAGTTGGGGTTCGGTCAAGGTAGATCCAAAAAACACAAATTTAAAAAATTTATTTTTTAATTAAGGATTATCTGCCAACGTTTCGGCTTACATTGTAAGCCATCTTCAGGGCTGTAGAAATACAATGTCATGAGAATACAATAATAATTGAAATTAGTATTTCTACAGCCCTAAAGATGGCTTACAATGTAAGCCGAAACGTTGGCAGATAATCCTTTATTAAAAAATACATTTTTTAAATTTGTGTTTTTTGGATCTACCTTGACCGAACCCCAACTAAAATCATCTTAGAATAGAAAAGGATCTGTTGCCCTTCTCTAAAGAAGACAATCTGGTATTTCGCTATGAAATTAGAAGTTTCCTGGGAAAAATCTCTATTTTTCCAGCTCTTTCTGAATATTTACCAGATGATTGGCGCCTATTTATTGACAGCTCAAAGCTAAGTTTGAAATGTGTCCTTCTACACAATGGGAACAAATATGGTACAATACCAATTGCTCACTCAACAAAAATGAAAGAAGAATATAACACCAAAGCTTTGGTCTAGGAGAACATAAAGTATCTTGAACATCAATGGGTGATTTGTGTACTTATAAATGGTAAACTTTCTCCTTGGACAACAAAGTGGCTACACCAAATATCCTTGCTTCTTGTGCTTATATAGCAGAGACAAAACACACCACTCGGTTAGAAAAGTGTGGCCTAAGAGAGAAGACATGAATGTTGTGGAAAATAATTCCATTAACAATCCCTTAGTTGTACATGAGAACATTATCCTTCCTCCAATGCATATCAAGCTGGGCCTTATGAATCGGTTAGTAATGGCTCTTGATAAGAACGGATCATTTTTAGCATATATAGGAACAAAAATGCATCAGTTGAGTATGAAAAAAATTAAAGCAGGTATATTTGACGGCCCACAAATAAGACAGTACAGTTCAAATACTGGTGTAAGAAATTGAGTCATTAGAAAATTTATATTGCATTTAACTGATTTGTTTTTTTTAGGAAATTATTAATAGTCTGCTGATAAGCCAGTAAGCAGAGTAGAGAAAAGCTCTAATAAAACACAAGAAGGACAAATTTTGTTGTCAACTAAGCACTACCAGCTCATTTCACACTCTTAATAATTACAAACTCATTCAAGAGCATATAAATAAACTTAAATAAAGTTTAAGCACTAAGTTAAAGTTTGGAGCACCAGGGTAGCTCAGGGGATCTGTTCGTGACTCACAATCCTGCTGCTTTGGGTTCAAATCCCACCCAGAGTAAGCTTTTATTAATTATAAATAAAAACTTGTTCCAAGCTATGGATATTTAGAAATGGGTGGCAACCTGTAAATAGCCCCTCCCTCCATGAACCTAAGTGGTTGAATGGGAGGCTAACACACTATACAAAAAACAATGAAGATGATAGTGAGTTTAGAGTTGTATACCTAAAATAGAGGATACTGATTTCCAAAAAACAACTGAATTGAAGCAGTCATTTGAAGAAGGACTGATATAAAGTAAGGTAAGGGCTGTGTGAAGCTAAATGCCTTATAGGGTAAAATAATCTTAATGACTAAGGCACCTTAAAGTAATTAGTTTAATATTTTGTTAAATTCACAATAATCCACCTGCTACCACAGGTAAAGAATGTGTTTTCCACAATTTCAAAAGTAATTTTTAATAGTTAATAGGGCCATTTTTAGCCTAAATTAATAAGATGAACATTGCTTACCTTTAGCTAAATCAGGGTCAACTAATGCTGGAATTTTATTCAAAGCTCCTTTATATTTGTGCCTTTCTTCTCTCTCTTCTTGTATCCTTAAAATAAATAGAACCTTAGTATAACACAAAATTCTTGTAAAACATAAAAGTACTATGCAAAATCATACATACATTTTTAACTCCTCTTTGAAGAGTTCTAAATTGCTTTTTTTCTTCTCTCTTTCCTTCTTCTTTCCAGGCCGTTCCGGCTTTAGCCTTTCTCCCAGCAGTCTAGCGTACTCTTGAGCTTTTTCAGCTGAATTCTTTTCATTAGGCAAATCAATCCTTGACTGAGGTTTGTACAATTTACCCTTCTCTTTTGTATCTTCCTCTGTTCACAGGCTCGATTAGTTAATAATGATCCACGAAAACACATATATACATTAAAATAATATTTCTCATAAATATTCAGAATGAGGGACTTACGTCTTTTGCCAGCATCATAGGTTCCAGCTTTAACCCATACTTTACTTGTTTTGTTGGCTGGTTCTTGGAATGTGGCAACAAATTCTTCAAAGGCCTAAGAAATAAAAAAAAAAAATATGAAGGAATAAATTTTTCACAAGCATATTAGCAAACAAATTAGTCGCAAAAATTCCATTACTTGAGCCGCTGCCTTTTCTTGTTCTCTTTTTCTTTGCTCTTCCAATTCCCGTTTGGAAGGCTGCCTTTTGCCCATAGTTCCAATGGAAAAGGCTTTGAGCTTCTGCTCAGGAATATGCTATATAATAAAAACAAAAAAAATTCAATGTAAAAAAAAAGTTAGAAAGAGAAGACAAATAAGTATCTTTAGCCGCTTATAATTAGTTTTGTATAAAATCTTAAGAAACCAAACAACTAACGATCAATAAACTATCTAAGAACACCACTACATATCTCTTAATTAATAGCATACTTGTAAACACATGTAACTTACTTTCAGTACTTTATCAGCCATAGTAAAAACTCAACACCAACCTACATGATAAAAACAATACTCAACAAAACGTTGCCCAAATATTGAGAATTCGATCTAAGCAGCAGGTTAGGCAATGTATGAAGCAGCTTGTAAAAAAAAAAAATGTTAAAATTATTTTTATTTTAATATAAAAGCTCTAATATCTAAGATTTAAAATACGATTAAATATTAGGAGTTTTATGTTAATCATTTATTCACTTCTAGTGACAATTTAACTTTAACTGAAACATGTTATAAATAAATCATGCAATAGGTTTAAAAGTCCATATTATCAATTATTTATGTATGATATTTAGGGTAAAGTAATAAGAATTTTCTTAAAAATTAATAGAAGTTCGGTTTTTTATTATTTTAGAGATAGAGGTGCAGGAGAAGGAGCGGGAGGGGGGGGGGGTAAATAAGCAATCTTGTTAAGTTAAGAATAAAACATGTTTACCAAATTAAATGAGATATTTGGTTCCATAATCAAATTAGTATTCTCCATAAACAATTTAAATATACCTTATTTGTTTACATTAAAGTTCCATTGCTTTATAATTCTAAATAATATTCTAATGTGTCACTGCACATAATTATGAGTTTCTTAATCACACTTTTACTTTGTATATATAGTTAATGTTTTAACAAATAATAATCCCTTAATAATATATTTTTTAATTGTAAAATTTGAAATAAAGACTGGATTCCAGACTCTGTAGAGAATTAGTCGTTCGTGAACAGACTTATCAATAGAAGTAGGCGGGGCAGTCTGGGCATGGATCGGAGCCAGGCTGATGCCTCTCCAGCCGAGGAGGCTAGAATTGAAGGCAAGAATTAACTCTGTATTTCTTTGCTAAAATTTTTAAAATAAAACTTGATAATGTGTATTTTTACCATGCTGTTCTTTAAAGACTAAATTAATACACAAGATCAATAATATTCTAGGCCAATCTGCCGGCAAGGTTACTATGACAGTTATACTGACCTTCATGTTGCTTTGTTATGGAGTCCTTATAAGGAAGCTATTATGAATAATTTTTTTTTACGTAGGAAATTGTTTCTCTATACCATTATATGTAATAATTATTGTTTCTTTACACCCATTTTGTTTTGTGTTAACAATCGAAAATTAATTCCGAAAATGCTTTTTGAGCTTGTAAACATTCAAATTTACGCTTAGAGAATAATGGATTTTTTTTATTAGGAAGTACTGAAAATTATTTTTCTTTGCTTTAAAATATTCTATTAGCCTCATTTTATCATTTTCGCAATTAATTTGATACTTTAAATTTTATGCTTGTAAGAGTTTTTTGATTTAAAAAAAAATTATTGTGACTTTAAAATCATTTTGGTTCCCCAATGTTAAGTAATGTCTAAGGACTTAATTATTGTGTAAGGCCACAGAATATAATTTTTTTTTTAATTTATAGTATCTCAACTAATTTTGTTATAATAATGATGACAGTTTAACAATCTTTGAAGTGGTTTCTTATGAATGAAAATTTCTATTATTATTTTAGCATGTTATATTATTAGAATAATATTTTTGTGATTGTAACAAAAGAATTCCTCTATGGTTTGGCATATGTTAAATAAATGAACAGTTACTGTTTTGGTTAGGCATCATAGTTTCAGAATGTGAAAATACAAGTTAGTAATATAATATAATTTGTTGTACAAAGTCTGTCAGCTTAATAAGCTAACAAAAAGCTAACTTTTGGAGTAACTGGTCAAAACAGTATTTTTCAAACCTCTTTTCCACTCTGAACTTGAGTAAACACTAAGTAGTAATTTTCTATCAGCCCCATCGCTCAGTCTTAGGACTGCAATGATCCTCTAGGTCGGGGGTTCTCTGACACTACAATGGGTGTGCTTGATGGCAGCACTGTTTCGGGAAATAGCAGTCATCTGAAGTGGCAGTTCTTCTAAGCAGTAGCTTAGACACCTGAATTATCCAGGTCTTTTGAAACATGTAGATTGGTTTATTGAGAACCTTTTAAAATTATTGAAAATTATATAGGAAATAGGTTGTATACCAAATAAATGCTGGTCTCCTAATTGATATATTTCAATCCATCATTCATTTTAGAATATTTTGTCTAACACAATTATCTGGTGAAGTTAACTCACTATTACACACAAATTAAGAACAGCAGGTGCCACATTTAGTTAAGAGTAGTGAAACTCAACCCAAAACTGTTCATTGAGAAAATAAATCTCTTAAGAATTATTGGTTTATCCAAATGAAATTTGTTCTTGCTTTTAAATGCAAGAAAGAAAAAAAACTGTGTTCATTGTTGAGCGAATCTAACCAGTAGGAGAAGGTATTTGAAGTGTCAAGTGGGAGTAAGAAAAGTTTCTTGGTTTCAGCAGACATAATATTAAGCTTAGAGTGATAAAACTCAAGGCAATTTTTTAATTCATAAAAGAAATATTTAAGAAGTTGTCAAAGTAAGGCTTCTATTGAGTAAAATTAGACAAATAGAAGTGGGACATTACCTGGAATGTTAAGTTTGAATACAAATTTTTTTTTATTGCAGTGGAGATAATATTTAGCTTAAGCTGTTGAACTTAACTCAGATTTGTTCTTTGTCTAAAGGAGTATTTTGTAATTGTGAATGGTTTCGTGACAAGTTCAAGTACAAATATTCTAATGAATATACTATGTAATTTGATATTGAGTAATTCGATGAGTTTATGCAGTTCCACTGCAATGGACTTTTATGGAAAACAACTTCCTATTTTTTCATTTCTTCCTTGCTTTTTAGGTGTTTCAAGGCATTCAATTGAGGGGCAGAATATTACAGAAAACTATCCTGAAATTTAAAGGTGTGTGTAATAAATGAGAAATGGTCACAAACATCAAAAGTTCACATATTTATTTTTAAATGCAAAGCGCTTTCAAGGCGCACACCTCATCTTCAGTGCTCTAAATTGATCAAGGTGAGCTCTCTCTGACTTCTGACTATATTCTGGAATAACTCTGGAAGTCAGAGAGTTCATCTTGACCAATTTAGAGCACTGCTGATGAGGTGTGGGCCTTAAAGCGCTTTGAAATAAATGTATGAACTGTTAAGGTTTGTGACCATTTCACATTTATTCACCCACCTTTGTTTAAGAACCTCCACCAGTAAGCAATTATATAGAAGCAAAATCTTGACATCTGTTCCTTTTTATTGCACTCAGTAACTGATTAGTGGTGGTAATAAGTTTTAAACTCATTGTTTTCTCCAGCTTTTAAATTAAATTTAAATATTTACTATTATTTATATTCATCTTTAATGTAACTTGGGAAATGTGCTTAGATTTCCCAGCTTTGTGTGACAAATTTTTACAAACCTCTTATTTAGCAAAACAAATGGACGCAGTGAAAAATAATATAACTAAAATAGTTTTTGTTCAAATGGAGAGTTTTTTGACAGTAGGTATTATTATTAGATGATTTTTGTTGGGGTTTGGTCAAGGTAGATCTGAAAAAATACAAATTAAAAAAAAAGTGTATAAATTACAAAAATTTAATTGTACATAATAGGTATATAATGTAATTTCTATTATATTAAAAAAAAAAAAAACTTAAGATAAAAGTTTATAAATGTAACTACAAGGGGTGAACTTTTTCCCCACTATTTCTTTCTGTCTAGTCCCGAGCAAAGCTTAGTGGTTATAACATTTACTCATTGCTCTTCTTGCTTGTTAATTAAATTTGTTCATTTACTCTCATGTGTGTCCATTTTTTAGAAAAAATGTGATATCTGCTTAGATTACAAAGCTCCTGCGCAACGAATGCTTTAAAAAATGTTACATAATATCTTTCTATATGGAATTTTGATGATTACCTCCTTATGACAGACGAGGAAGTGAAATTTGTCAAGGAGCGAAATAAATTTTTGTCAATTTAACTTCTTAAGCAGATTTCAAGAAGGGAAATCAACCTATTCACATTATTAGCATGGCACAATTTTAAAAAATTCTAAAAGGTCAATCAATCCTAAGAGAAATTAGAAATAGGGACTCTTCAAATTTGTATGTATATTTATATATTTGTCTGTAATTGTGCTCTATCCCAGCAGTTTTTGAAAGAATGAAACCTAATCAATATATTTAGTTTATTGTTAACTGTCAATTAAATTTTTATTTATTTATTTATTTTTTATGCTGAAATTAGATAAGGTGAGTTTAGAGGAAGGTCTAAAATTTAAACATATCATCTTCCTTATTACTGATTTGCGAAAAAATGTATTGATCTTGTTAGGTGTGATTTTTTTTTTTTTTTTAAACATTTTCATATTCCTTAACATTTAAGCAAAAATGCATTAAGATGCTTATTTAGATATTTTTTTATTAAGGTTGAGCATGGCACTAAGTCTGGCTCTAGACTCTTTTCTCCCAAACAGTCTAGAGCCTGCCATAGTGCCTTGTAATCTCTCCTTTCCCTTGCATTGCTCTCTCCTACTTTTAAACAGAATAAGTCACATTTACTGTTATTTATGACCTTTTTAAAATGAACATTGGAAACTGCTTAGTTTATGCAGTTCCTGCATTGTAATTTTCTTTATTTCTACACACAGAGCTTTTTGTACTTCACCTACTTCATGATCTGGATGAGAAGTTACAATATTGACTTTCTAAGAGTTATACCTTGGAGTGGAATTTTTACCTCTTTCTGGGTCAGTTGCGTCGTATTTCATGCATTATTTGATGAAGGGCTAAGTCTAAAACATAAATAATTAAGGAAATAAATTAATTGAGAAATTTCTTAAAGCTTTATCTAAAACATCTTTAGAAGAATAAAGTATTTTTTGAAAATATCTTCTATTATCCTGGTGAAAGAAAAAGAAAAGAAAAAAGCTGCAAATTATTCCACAATAGTTTATTTTCAACTAGCAATAATCATTATCAATAAATAATTATTCGACTATAAACAAATACTGAAACTAAAATTGAATACTGTAACAAAAATTGCAAATTTCAATACTTATGTCCAGAAGATAAAATCCTGAGGTCATTAAGTTTAACCATCTTGAGGTCTGCACTTTTAAAAATTTTAGGTCTTAATTAACCATCTAAGAATTTTTTTTGTTTATATTCATATGCAATTAAGTTAATTAAAGGAATTAGAGAAACTTAAATTTGAAATTTCTTTAAAATGAGATCAGTAGTAGCTATACTTTTGAAAATTTCACTACATTTGGTTAGCTATGAACCATATGAAATTTTTAAAATATTGATATTTCATTTTTTAAACACTCACAGAAAACTATTGACCATTCAATAAAAAATAGAAAAAAAAATTTTTTGTCTTCAATTTAGGGATTGTTTCAATAGTTGATGTGCCATCAGAATTAATGCAAATGACATTGTTTTTTGTTTCCAAATTCATTTTTGTTAAAAATTATAATACTTAATACAATGACCTCTTCTCATTAATGAATGGCATCTAAATATTTTGGCAACACTCATATCTTTATGTATTTTATAATTAAAATTGTATTAGTTATTTGCAGTAATGGTTTTATTGGTCACCCTGTTAACCAAAAATTATTCCACACACATATATTTATATATANTATATATATATATATATATATATATATATATATATATATATATATATATATATATATATATATATATATATATATATATATATATATATATATATATATATATATATATATATATATATATATATATATATATATATATATATATATATATATATATATATATATATATATATATATATATATATATATATATATATATATATATATATATATATATATATATATATATATATATATATATATATATATATATATATATATATATATATATATATATATATATATATATATATATATATATATATATATATATATATATATATATATATATATATATATATATATATATATATATATATATATATATATATATATATATATATATATATATATATATATATATATATATATATATATATATATATATATATATATATATATATATATATATATATATATATATATATATATATATATATATATATATATATATATATATATATATATATATATATATATATATATATATATATATATATATATATAATATTATTCTCATGCTTAAGAAAAATATTAAAGAAAAGAGTCACTGTGAGAGTATCCCATCATTGGCCTTAAGTGCTTGATTAGAATGCATGATGAGTAAACATCATTGGCTAGTTTTTCTCTCTCCTCTTCCAATGAATTCCAAGCTAAACTTTATATCTTATCTTTTGTATTAGTAATTATTATATTGAGTATATCTAATGCAGTGCAATCCATTTTTCAGTTTTGTCTCAATTTGATTTCATCTATTTGTATTTCAGTTTTAATTTGCCCATCCATTATTATTTAAAGTATGATTAAAGTGTTTAGGAAATCATTTGTGAAGAAGAAAAAGAATACTCCTAGTTCTTTTTGTGAGTTTCTTATAATTATTTTTTTAATCCAATAAATAACAAACATTAAAAAAAAAAAATTAAAACAGATTTCTTATTTTCAATACTCCTTTGAAAAGTAGTGAGCTTTCAATCACTGGCTATGACAATAAAAATATTTAAAAAAAAAAAGTATTATTAAGAGAAATAGATTACAGATTTTTCCCGTGTTGGGTAGTTTTTGGTTGTAATTTTAATAATAATACTATAAAAAAAATACATTAATACTTTTAACATGTTTGATGATATTTAAACTATTTTAATATCTAGTACTAAAACTATTTCTNTGATCCTCTATTTAATTAAATTTTTTTATCACTCCTAGTAAGTGGTTATTATTAATCTCCCACAAATTCCATTGCATTTAGTACTAATGAAAGTGGGAGCTTAGTATCTTGCTGAATTGATCTTGGAAACAATTATCAGTGGTGTTGTAGTACGCTGCTGAAGCATTCATGAGTTGTAGATAACAGACAGCAAAATGATTTTGCATGGATATTTTATTTATTTATTTTAATAGATTTTTATACAATATTTAAGTATTTCAAGCTTATAGAGAATTTGAAGAATCTTTTTTTAGGCAGACCTGCATTTGTAATGAGAAACTTGAATCTGACCCTGATAATGTTAAAGCACTGACTAATCTTAAGGCTGGAGATTTATTGTCCCTTAGAAGGTTCATTAGTACCATACATTTTGTGCTGAAGTTTATTCCAAATAGTCTTGTCACTCTTCATGATTTTCTTTCAACGAAAAATGAGCTTATTTAGGAAAGCAGAAATGTTGGCAGATAATTAAAAAATACACATTTTTTAATTGCATTTTTTTTGGATCTACCTTGACCAAACCCCAACAAAAAAAATCTTTGAAGAATTACATTTAATATGTTATAGTAAGAAATGTAATAATAATATCATATATATATATA
>KZ806976.1:462189-472667 GCA_000696205.2 Oncopeltus fasciatus
TTTTTTTTTTTTTTTTTTTTTTTTTTTTTTTTTTTTTTTTTTTTTTTTTTTTTTTTTTTTTTTTTTTTTTTTTTTTTTTTTTTTTTTTTTTTTTTTTTTGTGGTTCACATTCTGATCAGTTTTGAATATAGAATATATTATGCTTTAAATGTACTGTAAATATTTCTGATAATGATTTATAAATGCAATTCTACTTAATTGTTCTTATTGCTACTTATTCTGTAACTTTATCAGTTTCAAAGCTATTTTATTATTGAGTGATGTAACCTCTATTATAAATGAAACCAAGCATAACAAATAATAAGCAAACATTGATTGCCCTGAAATAAAATGTCTGCAAACAAATCCATTAGTAAATATTCATTTTATTTAACTAATAAGAAAATGCCAAGTTGGTACTTATTTCCATAATAAATACCAGTGATATAATAATTAAATGTTTACTATCCATTTCATGAATTTTCATATTAATTTAAGTCTTTCTTGTTACATAAATAAAATATGACTTATTGAAACTTTATGATGATTCATAACAACCAATAGTCAAAGGGTCAGTAATTTTCGTTAAGGGTATTTAAAATTTGGGTTTAATAAATTTTACTTGATAACTTAACTTTTTGTTTTATTTATTATTAATCTAATAATAGGGTGTGTCTTTCCTCAACTATTTTATTTTTTCTTTTAACAACTTCAAGAGTTCTACTCTATAGATATTCTTCCACTCAATGAATGATTGTACTGCAAAATATTTGAACGTTTTAATTTTAATTGATAACAATATGATCCACAATAATATATTTGTTTAATAAATCCACATTAAAAAATGCAGAGGAATATCCTCGATTGAGCTGGAAAGATAGTTATAGGCTATATATAGCCAGAGGTGTGAGCAAGTTTACCTTGATCAACTTAGAGCACTGAAGATGAAGCATTAGCCTCAAAAGTGCTCTGTGTTAAGAAGAAAAAATATATGTTTGAAGAGTGGAGGTTACTGACCTTATGCTATTATTGTAAAATAACTAAACAATTCATATCAAAATTATTTAAGTTATTCATTTTCTTTTTACTAAATTGCATTACATATTTTTTAGGCTACTTGTCCAGCTTGAGGAAACTGAGAGGACATTTGATGAATTTTGGAAAGAGCATTCAGCCAAGCTGCGCCAGGCTATTGAAATACAACGTTTTAATGCTGATTACAAAAAAATACAGGTAACATTTCATAAAGCTTGAAAAGTAATAAATTATTTGATTGTCTTTAGTTCAAACATGTCATTATTTAATTTTATAGAAACGGAAAAAAATGTATATATATATATATATATATGTAGTACTTTTANTATATATAAAGTAGAAATAGAAAATGAAACGCTAGGGGCTGTAATATATTGTAATCAAGAACAGATGGGATAGAGAGTGCAGTGCACACAAAAAGAAAATCACAAGGAGCAAAATTTTGGGGGATCCTCGCCCTTTGTCGGTGAGAAGTGAAGAGGTACTAGACTGTGGGTATTGTGTAGCGGAAGGGACTCAAAGGAAGGGAAAGGCGATTGCTTTTCCCTAATCCTCTTATTGTTGGCAACTGTTGCCAGGTCTTAAAGTGGCTTTGAGAATGTGGATATAGGCACACTCTCTCGTCATCAGTTACAAATCTGAAGCCGTGTCGGGAAGTAGTCCAATCATTTGAACTTGTAAAACATGACTCTGAGCATGCATTGCTATGGGAAGGGGGGACTGTGGTTCTGAGCAGGATGCTCTGTGGTTTATATATATATATGAAGTGTAAACTATATTTTATCATTTATATTTAATGATCTTGTGTTATTTACTTAAAGATCATTTTAATTTGTTACTAATTTAATTTATTTTGTGTAATTTTCTTATTATTTTTAAGGGATTTCTTGAATCTGATCTAAAATGTGTCTCAGAATCTACAGAAATTGGTGAAACTGTACAAAGAATGGAGTATCTAATTGCTGAGTTTTCGGCTCTTGAAAAAAATTGTATTGTAAGTGCATTTTATATTCTAATTGTATAGATATATTTTTTTTAAATGCATATTATGTAGAAGACTAAGTAGTCACTAAGTAATCACCTTCTACTCTAAAAATTAAGTCAGGCTCAGGTGTATTTTATTATTGATAGAAGTTAATATAAGTAAAGTAGTGTAAACTATCATACTTGTATTCTATAATTATTTTTGTATAAAATCAATTTATTGAAATTTCAACAGAATTATGAATGTATGTACAGTTTCTTCTTCCAGGTTGGACCGTGTCAAGTTGTCGATTGTTGCCGAGCTTTCGCACATCTTGTGATGGCTTCTTCAGAGCTAAATCCAGGAGAGGATCCAGCCAATCAGTGACCAGCTACAAAAAGAAAGGCAGGCTTCGCCCAAAGACTTGGCCGTGCCGGGTATAAGTACCCCTGGATTTGAGACAGCTCTCATTCTCCATTTAGCCCTAAAGAAGCCATCACAAGATGTGCGAAAGCTCGGCAACTATCGACAACTTGACACGGTCCAACCCGGTAGAAGAAACTGTACATACATCTGACGACTGTGGAAGCCTACGTGAACAGAATTATGAATTACAATTATTTTATTGAATCATACTAGATATCTATAGTAAAATACTTTTATTAAATATTGAAAGCAACATTTGATGTTTTCTCTAATACTTGAAGATTGAGGCCAAACAAAATCTCTCTTGAAATATAAATGTTATGTTAAATAAATATTTTATGTCATAATGTACATAAAAGATATTTTATTTACATTTAAGGAAGAAAAGTTTTTAAAATATATATTTACTTTTTTTTTAAACTTTATTGTTGGATTTTTTACTTTCTGGGAAAATTTAAAGACATTTATTAAAGATTCTGATTCATGTTCTTTTCAGAGAGATATGGATCACTGTGATGAAGTTATGAGCTGTGGTAGAAGCTTATTGAGAGGAAGGCATTACTGGCCATTAGAATCAGTGAGTGTGAGATGTGAGGAGTTAGAGCGTTCTTGTTCAGTCTTGAGAGAAAGGCTTGCTCAACGGAGTCGATCTCTATCTAAGTCTCACCAGCTTCAAATAACTGTTGACCAGGTGAGTTTTGTTTTTTGCTGCAATAATCTTGAATTTATTTTTTCTTAAATGTTTATTGCAAATATCTAGTCGACTTTTGAAGACAGAATAAAGTTCATAAAATATTTCTTCTTATTTCTGTTAAATTAGATGCTTAGTTCACTTCTCTTTAGGAAGTGTTGTATTGGACGATCCTCATTTATAAGAGTTAGCAGTGGAAGGATTCCACCACCATTGTGATATCAATGATATTTTAATATTCAAGTATTTGTTATGTTATCCATTTGTTTGAAAATTAGTATTAATAGGTTCTATTAGTATTAGTTGTATTATTTTTTATCTAACTTGATAACACATTATTTTTTTATTAAGATATTATAGGTCACAAACATTAAACTTATTTTTTTTTTTATAAATATTTAATTTGGTTGTGGTATTTTATCCCACGTAAATTTCAAACAATTAATGNATTCTCTTTTCAGCCCTGAAGAAGCCATCACATGATGTGCGAAAGCTCGGCAAATAACAACAATTTGACTCGGTCCAACCCGGAAGATGAAATGGTAAACAATGTCAATGTTTATATCCAAGACATTACATTTATTTTCTTTCTTCCAAATGAGAAGCAGTGATTAGATCAAATTTAAAAAAGAAAAAATCATTTTAATTTAAGTTTTCATTGTATACAAACTTCTTCATTCTTTTTAATTTATTCAGTTCATTAATTTATTTGTTAATTCAGCATAATTACATAAAAATAATAATTTTATTTACCAGTCTGACTCCCGAGCATTCAAATCAGTTATTTTAAATATTTATAAAGAAAAAATTAAATAAAGTAAATGACGAGAGTCGACAAAATGTATGACAATGTCAGCTCCTTCAAGTACAAGACGAAGTTCTCGCCTTTCTCGTGGGTTAGGCTCTTGCTAGTGTAGAAGGAATTGAATGAGATACCTAGCGCGTCCTGGTAGCATAACTGGCAAGTGCACTGGCCCGGATAGCAGGAGATCCAGGTTCGATTCCTGGCTGGGACAGATAGATTTTTTATTCTATTCCCTCTCATTAATTGATTAAACTTTTTTGTTAATATGTTAACAATTAACATATTCCTATGTTTCATTAAATATGTATATTAATGAGATCAAATGAAAAAACTAATTTACAAATCTTTTGTATAGAATGTATATAAATAATATGATATGATGATAATATTTTAATCATTAATTAACTCATTCAGCAGTTTGCAAAAAGGAGCTTAAATACTGAATTGGGCTACATTATTTTTAAAATTACAGATACTAGAATAGCACTCACACACCCCATAATTTTAGCTTTTTAAATGTAGGATTGGAGATCTGTTAAAATTTTTCTAAGATTGTGTGTCATACTACCCACACAAATATCTTATCTATATAGAAAATCTGCTGAAATTAAAAGTGAAATAAATAAATTCTTCTGCTTTTTATTAGATATAAAATTATTTGAGTATATTTCACAGATGCACTAAAATGTTTTCTTATTCCTCCTAAGAGTAATGGAATAATTTTGAAATTTGAACAAATTGTTGAGTCTTAAATTCCCGATGAATCCTTATCCAGGAATTGAACTGACATCTGAATAAATAGACACAACTGGCTTTCCTTTGTTTTAATGGACAAATATTATCCTCATCCTAAGTTGATACCTCTTTTTGTTTTGTTTTTTACATTTTTATAATGTTTCATTTATATTAAAAGCTTTGATGTATTTTATTTACAGGCAAATAAGTGGTGTAGCCATGGAATTGAACTGCTAGGAGCCAAACATCTGGACAATTGTTCCTGTGCCTTAGATGTTGCTCAACTCTCTTTGGCGCAACTTACTGAATTTACTAAAACTGCTGATCAGTTCAATTCCCTTCTTGTTGAATATTCTACTCCAGAAACCAAAGCCCTTGTCTCTCAGGTAGTACATCATTATTGCTTACTCAAAACTATAGAGAACCAGGGGGAAAAACATGTCAGTTTCTTTAGCCCATTCAAGGCTGCTTTCTATTGTTTGGTTACTACCAATATCTAAAAAAAAAAAAAAGTTTCTTATAAAATACATGACTGGGAAGCCTTTATTATCTATGATGTGTTTTATTATATATATACAAAACCACACAGTATATATATCAAATAAGAACAGGTGGGAAGAAGAGTGTAGTGAACATACAAAAAGAAAAAAATTACAATGAGTAAAATTTTTGGGGAGATTTTGTCTCTGAGGAGGGAAGAGATGCTATAGAGTCTCTCTTCACTCCTCACTGATGAAGGGCGAGAAATCTTCCTGAAAATTTTACTCATTAGAATTTTTTCTTTTTGTGCATTTACTACTCTCTTTCTCCCACCTGTTCTTATTTACTATATATATCACAGCCACGAGTGTTTAATTTTCTGTGTGTGTGTATATATATAGACAAAATTTTAAAATTTACTTAAAAATTTTTGCTTAAAAAAGTACACAAAAAATTAATATTATTATTACAAAAGAGTTATTAAATTGTTATAAAGGATTCATCGAGATACGGCTTTGAAAATTGTATAATGAAGATTTACAGAATTTTTATCATTAATGAACATTTATATAATATAAAGGAATAATTTGCCAAACAACTATAAAAATCATAGAAAGTGATTTGAATAATATTTATTAATATATGAATATTACTTAATATAAATGGGTGAATTATTTATATTATCTTTTTGTTGAAGAGTAGTTAAAAAGTTCACACCAAATTACAGAAAACATCCTCTTAAATAAAATTAATCATAAAAATTATCTGTGAACCTATATTATCACTGTCAGATAAAATTTATTTTAAATATTTGACTAGGTCTTTGCCGTAAGAATGCTGAGACTCAAGTGAAGAAGAAGCAAGCTTTCTTCTGCTGTTTTTTAACAAAAGACAAAATATCATGTGTATAATTTATTAATTAGACAAATACTTTTCCTATAAATTAGAATTCATTAATTTAAAAGTACTTATGTAGTAATTAATTGTGTAATTCATAAAAACATAAAATATAAGAATATAAATTAATATAAAATATAAGGAAAACAAATATCTCTTAACATGAAAATTAATTATGTCACTGATCGATTTTTTAAATTCACAAAGAATAATATTAGAAAGAAATTTACTAAGTAAATATAAATTTGTACTTAAAGCAGTAATATAAAAGTATGTCTCCTTATTATAGCTTTCGATGTTTAAAATTGATCTGTTTGCAGCCTGGTAATTTGTCTCTATATAAACGAATTCAACACCGAAAAGATATGTCTGCTCCACACCATATTGAAGACAATAATGCTTTATATTTAGAATAGTGCTTATATAATGAAATTCAAATTGATTAATGTTACTATTTGAGTAAAAATGAAACAATTAGTAACAGTGAACGTTTATTATGAAGTAATAGATGAAATGTCACATTATTATGAGAAGAAGTTAGTCAGGGATTCAATCTTGGAAATTGAAGAATTAAAACTGATTTTGTTAAATATTGTATTTGTTATGGTATTTAATCCCACATTAATTTTATACAATCAATGCAAGTAATAGAAAGGAATAGAATTAAAAAAATTATAAATTAATGTGGGAATAAATACCACAATCAATACAATATTTAAAAAAAGAAATAAAAGAAAAGAAAACGAAAGTCTAATAAATAGGTTAAGACTCCCAGTAGAGTGCAGTGAATATAATGAATTATTTGGCTTGCATTTATTGTATAAAACTGATTTTGATTTGTTAACAAAAATGTTTTTTCATTTTTGTCGTTTCAACCTAAATTTCAGGCCTTCATCAGTTAAAAGATAAAAGAAAACAAACACAAATAGACACATTGCTACATGTTATAATACAACACATGAATAAATAGATCATATAATAGAACTTATAATCATATATAAGTTCTATCATTTGATAGAACTTATAAATGATTTTAATTAAGAACATATAATCATTTATATAAAATGTATAAAAACTAAATTCCAAATTTACAAATACATATTATGAGAGTAACATACCAAATGGGTGATGGGGAGAGGGATACTCTTGCTCTACGGTAACCAAATAATGATATGTTTGTTTCATGGGAAATTGCGAATGAGAACTGGAGGGGGTTCGACTAAGAGTCAGTATATTTCAAAGGGATAGACGACTTGCCTTTGAGGAATTAGGTATCCTGAGGTTGCTATAAATGCCAATTATATGGAAAATGAAGGGTCCAGTGTGGAATACTGAAATGCAATGAGGTGGTCTTAGTGTGACTTTTGTTTTAAGATGTGTAAAATATTTCTGTATGTGGAGGAAATATAGTTTTTATATGTCTTTGTCATTAATAGGGTTCCATTTTAAGTGTATATAAATGGGCTCAGCTAAAAGTCATTTCTCAAGATTAAGTTCAGTCTGCAGAAATGTGAATTGTCAAAGTCAAAAGTGTGTTTGTCAGTAGTAGTGTTTTATTATAGCAGTAGAGGTTTTTATAATAATTTTTAATGTCATACTGATGGTTAATGATTCTTCTTTTCATTGGGTTCTTTGTTTGTCCTGTATGTGTTCAGTTTTTGAGCAGCACAGGGGATCTTGTAAAAAACGTTATGTCTATCAGTGTAGGGAATGGGGTCTTTTAGTTTTGTGTATAAATTTTGTAGTTTATTTTTGTTAGAGAAGCCTATGTGTAATTTGGGGAAAGGTAGTAATTTGTGATTTATTAATTTTTTTGGTTAGTGTGGGAATGTAGGATAGGTAGCAGAACATGGGATAGACACTGGCGGAAGGGGGGAGAGTTAGAGTGGAGAGAGGAGTGTAAAGAGAATCATAAATAATATGAATTATGTATGTGTGTGTATGTGTTTTGTAGCTAGAAATACAAAATAACAAATAAAAAGTGTATGAAATTGCAAAAAAAACTAACTAAAAAAAACTATAAACCATACAGCAAGTCATTTCATGAACATGTAGCGAAGCTTACTAATATAATATTAGGAAAAAGATTAAAGTGAAGTTAAAGAAAAGGGGCACAAGGATTTATAAAAGCAAATAGAAATAAACTTACTAGATGCAGAGCAAATCGTAAACTTGCCATCTGAGAAACAATAATAAATGAGACAATAACAGATAGAAAGAGTAAAAACAAAAAACACCTACAAAACTTATTCTAAGAGAACAAAACACAACTAAAAGCATATGGAGAAAGCTTTATGAGAACAACCTATCACTGACTAAAACAGACAAAGATAACATGACTGTTACTAGGAACACTTAGGACTACAACTATAAAATGCAACTGTTTATCAGACAAAAAAAATTGTACCGAACAAAAAAACCGACTCTACAGATACATACCAATGAGAGAGAAATACAAATATAATTATTGGACCACTTCAAATACATACTAAGAGCACAACTAAATATTTGCAAACAAAATATAACCAGTGGTTTATTACAGGCTAGCACCAGCATACAAACTAGCCACACACTGTAAAGGGTGTGGCTAGTTTGTATGCTAGAACTAATTAAAGATGGATTTTCGGTATATTTGATGTATATTCACATAACTAAACTTACTTATAGAATATATTTAGAGTTAAATAAATAACAAATTTGTGGACATTACTATTAAACAATTTAACAAAAAAGTAGATCTGTTCCATTGAACATATAATGTACCAGTGGTATATCTCAATAAAATCCATTGATTTGAACAATTTCTTTAAATAGTGATGTATTAAAATTAATTTAAAATGTTAATAAATTTGTATTTTTAGTTAAAGATTTGAAAATATGAAACCATATAAGTTATAAAATTACCATTGTTTAAACCATCAAATATTCGCTTAAAAGTTAAACTTTTATAAAAATAAATTATAATTAATTATTATTATAAGATAAATTTATAATTTATAAATGATTTAAATGGTTTTAAGTACAAAGTGATTAGAAATTAATAAATTTAGAAAAGTTATAAAATGTATGATACTTTCTACACTACCTTGCTCATGTTAAGTTTAAAAATCATTAAAATTTTTCAGAATTTATAAGTTAAATTAAAAGCATTAAGTCATGATTTAATAACAATGTCAATGTTCACGTAGGCTTCATCGGTCGTCAGATGTATTTACCATTTCATCTTCCGGGTTGGACCGAGTTTTCATTTGCATCATTCTCTTTTCAGCCCTGAAGAAGCCATCACATGATGTGCGAAAGCTCGGCAAATAACAACAATTTGACTCGGTCCAACCCGGAAGATGAAATGGTAAACAATGTCAATGTTTATATCCAAGACATTACATTTATTTTCTTTCTTCCAAATGAGAAGCAGTGATTAGATCAAATTTAAAAAAGAAAAAATCATTTTAATTTAAGTTTTCATTGTATACAAACTTCTTCATTCTTTTTAATTTATTCAGTTCATTAATTTATTTGTTAATTCAGCATAATTACATAAAAATAATAATTTTATTTACCAGTCTGACTCCCGAGCATTCAAATCAGTTATTTTAAATATTTATAAATTATTTTATACTTTTTCTCCTTGATTTTGAGTTTATTTTTTATAAAATAAACTAATATTGGAATAATGTAAAGTCCAACTCTCTCCACTTGTTTGTAAGGTCCAACCCAGGCTTGCAAGAAGTGCATGTCAGGTTTCATCAATTTTTGATGCNTGTTTTTTTTTTTTTTTTTACTCCCACTTATTTGACTCATTCACTTAACTTAATTTCAAATGTAAAATTTGTTGTAAAACATATGTTTCTCTTTTTCAGGTATTGCAACGGATAGAAGATGTTAGGACCATGTGTGATAAGCGAGTCATAACTCTTCGTAGACTAGTTGAACGTCCCCCTGCTCCAATCATTCAAGATCCTCCCCCTGCCCCAACTGCACATCCTCACCCACCTTCTAGTCACGATCATCTAATATTTAATAATAAGCAGTCTTTACAGCCGAAGGTGTGTATTCTGTGTGTTTCAATCTTTTCTCTATATGATTCACATATTATTAATTTTTCTATATAATTATATATTATTAATAAATCATATAACCAGAAGGCATAAGGTTGGTTTAAACTCATTAATATTATATCCCATGCAATTTTAAAGGAACTTATAAATCCTATACATTCTCTTAACTAAATTATGAGTAATTAGAGGCTGTTAGAGATAATTGCAGTTATTTTACTTTTGATTGAATTTATAGTTGATATAGGTTCTAGTAGTCCCTAAATTCATTAGATGGAAAATTCAGTGATCCTCTTAAGTTAATCTTAAGTTAATCCATTTTTCTATTTTATCTTAGCAATTATTAAAAAATCAAAAACTCTCTCTCTCTCTCTCTCTCTCTCTCTCTCTCTGTCTGCGGTGTCTATATAT
>KZ806976.1:490807-517813 GCA_000696205.2 Oncopeltus fasciatus
CAATCCTCCTCCTCCTCCTCCTCCTCCTCCTCCTCCTCTCTATCTTTCTCTCACTTCTCCCTCACCCCCCTCTGCAAATCAGTCTAGTATAATATTTTAAACCAGTCAATATATGAAAGAGTTAACACAGTATTCAAGAAGATATTGTCACATTATATTCACTAAAAAACTAAAATTAATAAAATTTATTTACTTAACAATTACTATTGTTATGACAATATTGAGTCCAAATACACAAGATTTTCCTATTTTTAATACCAAATTTTGAATTAATTCCTTATCTTTTTATTAGTTATTATCTTTCATCCAAAATCCACAGCTTTAAAATTTGCCATTGAGTAAAATTTTCTTTTCTGACCTCTATTTAATTTCTGATTTACAAATATTTTCTCCTATAGAGAAATTTATTTACAATAAAAAATGACAATTTATATTGTTATCAATAAATTAATGAAAATTGTTAATTTATATATAACTTATTGACAAAATTCACTGAAAATTCTTAATATTTTAATTGAATTTATTATGGATACTTTGGAAACATTTTTGAGTAGTCTTTTGGGGCTTTTAAGTTAGAGGTCTGAAAATTGTAAGTCTTAAACCTCAACAATTCAGCCTCGTTATTATCCTTACTCCATCTTATTATTTCCTAGGTTAGAAAACTATGATATTTTTTGAGACCCCCTGATTTAAGAACAAAATTTGAAGAGTTTGTAAGGAGGTAGTACACAATCAGATTTCAGGAAATTTAGAACTTGCGTGCTCTTTTTCTCTCTTGCACACTAACTAAAAAACTTCTTTGCTATAGAATGTTGGGTAAAACCACTTTTTGAATGCTCACTCAAAAGCCTTTTAATAAAACCTTCAAATGGAAATGTTATCTCCAAATGGAAATGAATGTTTTCTCATTTCTTAATGAATGAATGCATTGATAATAATGAATGTACACCAAAGGTTCCAAACCAGATCCAACAGCTTTGTTAAAACTTTATAATAACTCATATAGTTTATATTAATTCATCAAGTTTTTTATGAAAATTAGTATAGAAAATTAGTATGAGTTGTTCACTCCAGATGATTTTTTTTACTAGTATATTATATAATAATAATTTTTGAACTTTATTTACTCATTTTATTTTTATTTTATTTTTTTAAGTAAAAGAAACAAATACTAATTTTCAGGATCTCCTTGGCTATAGTGATGGAAAGAAGTGGTGTGGTGAGCTCCAAGAAGCACTAGATTGTATGTTGGTTGTTTTGAAATGTGTTAATGATAGTATGCATCAAATTGCAATCACTGGATACCGAGTAAGTTTTATTTATTTTTTAGAGAATTATTGAATGAATTTTTGTAGTGTATAATAATCATGGATAAATATTTTTTATGCAGTACAGTATCACTTGAATCTTAGGGATTCAAGCATTATCTTATTTTTCTTTAATCAGCCTCAAGTTAATATCAGTAATAAAAGTACACCATGTAGTTGGAGCCAGTTGCATGATGTGAATTTTAACCATAAAACAGAATTTTTCATTTTAATATCAATTAATTAATTAAAATCAATATCAAATATTTATGTTATTTATTAATATTTATTACATTATGCATTTATAAACAGTTAAATAAATTTATATGAAAATGAAAAACAGGGATGAGATAAAATTAACATTCACATAGACGTTTGTAACTGATTTTGAATTAAAGAAATTGTTTGGTCTATTATAACTTGACTTTATATCCTAAAAAATAAAAAATAAAATAACAAAAATGTTCTTCCATCAGCACATAGTTTTCACAATCTAAAATATTAATTTAATGGACTATTAATTCATCAAGAAAAGAATGAGTACCATTATTTAATTTTTTATTTAAGCTTAGCCACATCCCTATTGATTACATTTTAGACATTAGTGAATAGGCTGTTTATACAACATATGGGCACACCTACACACACACACACACACACACACTCACAAAAAATGAGATAGAATTTTCTAATGATTACATACTTGTAGTATAAATATTAATTAAGGCTTTCGATATAAAGGTGCTAATATATTTAATAATGAATGTAAATGCCAAGGAAAAGTGATGTTACTTTTATTTTTTTATCCTTTTGTATACATTATAAAATTGTATTAATTTTTAGTTTTATTTACAGTTATTTATCCCAAGCTATGGTTAATAAATTTTAGCACTTTATTTTAGGGGGATCTTTCTAGCCTTGGAGACCTTCTTATGCAAGGAAGTTTTCAAGTATGGAGTGAGAGTAAAAAAGATCGACTTAAAGAACTTCGCTTGAAACCTAGGGCTAGGCATATTTTCCTTTATAGAGCAGCCCTCCTCTTCACTAAAAAGACAGCACTTCACTCAAAAGCTACATATCATTTTAAAAAAATTGTTAAGGTAAATATTAAGGGTTTCCTATAATTTTTATAAATTTCATCCTTATAATGAGTTTAGTTTCTTCTAAAAAAATTTTGAAGAAATACAGATGGCTACTTATAGGTCTGTGTAATTTTCAGAGGCAGGCCTCATGACTCATGAAATTTTTTGAGTAAATATTGTTAATTTTTGCAACCCTACCTTCTAAGCACCTGAAACGATAGTCATTAATATTTATATCTTAACATTACTTTAATGATATTCTTAGGTAAATAATTTTGATTGAGGTTATTACTCTGATTACATAAACTTATGTTTTGATTTTTTGCAATTTAGGGTAGCCATTTTTTATTACTTAATTTTATTTTAATTTCTTAAGTGTAGTGATTTTATATTAAGTACTGTTGGGTGGCAGACAGTTGTCCCAAATAGATTACAGAGTTTTAGACCGGGAGTTCTTATGGTTTATTTTTATCGAGGTTGAGAGGAACTGTAATAAGAGATAAGGCAATTGAAGAGTGAAAATTCGATATAATCATAAATCTAACAATATGGTTGGTACTTGATTACCCAAGCCTCCTGAAAATGAATACAGGCCTTATTTTAGCCGAGAGGAAAAAAATTACAGATGTATATAGATTACAGGTGATCATCCATTAAGTGGATTGGAGGGGGTGACCTGTAAAATAAGGGCTCTTTTTGACTATGAAGGTGTGTCACTAAGGGAGAGGAAGTGAAGCAATGGCTTTGGAGCAGTATAACAAAGACAGAACACACAGTGGTGAGCAGGTGCCAATAGGCTTCTGCAATCTGCTAATAAAAATTGTATTTATTTTTTTGGCAATTTAGGGTGGTTTTTTTATATTGCTTAACTTTAGTTTAATTTCTAAATGGATTGTGGTGGTTTTAAATTAAGTACTTTCTATAACCTATAAGATATGCGCTGTGATTAATAGTGTAATATTAAAAAAGTCTAAAAGACTATGAGATTTTTTAGGTAATGGTTATATATCTTGTACCTCACTTTAACTATCATTGGTTATTGGCAGGGTCCAATGGATTATTCTGGGAATTCAATTGATTGTTTGATTGATACTAATAATAATAGCTGTTTCCTTGAGATACTATAAGATTACACATCTTCCATCACTGCTTTGAGTTATCTATATCTCTTTAATGAAAACCACAATTGAGGGACACTTACCGAGTACTTGAAACTGGCTTCTATAAGTAATAACATATTTCAAGCCTAGTCTTGAATAACCAACATAATACTTCCATACTATTTGATGGTTTAAGTTGGGGTTTGGTCAAGTAGATCCAAAAAAAAAATTGAAATTTAAAAAAAAGTGTATTTTTTAAAAAGATTATCTGCCAACGTTTCAGCTTACATTGTAAGCCATCTTCAGGGTGGCCTATCATGAAGACGAGAGAGGACGTCCTGTCCCTTCAGTTCACATTTCCATGACTTCATATTAATAATATCTACGGTCAAAAAACTCTCCTTTTAAAACTTCCTTACATTTGCTAAAGCTTCCCCCCCCCCCCCNGAATGTACTGAGTTCCCTAACTCTTCCCTCCCAAACTTTCTAGAGCCAGCCGTAGTAATCTCACATTTAACTCTAGTAAAATTTTTAAAATATAGAAACCAAATTCTGTATTTAAGATTTTCATTGTAAACCTTTTAAATTATTTATTTTTGGTTGAAATCAATTAGTGAAAGAAGGGGATTTAGAGAACCATAATATCTTTGTTGTAATTTCAGCAAAAAAAGTTTTACAGAATATAAAAGGTGTAAAATGTAATTGTCTAATGTTTATGTTGTATAACATTTAAAAAAAAAAACGCATATTAAAGAAAAAAATTTAAGAATGTAGTTGCGATTCCCTACTACCTTTCCGGCCAGTCTAGAGAAACCTTTAGCGATCATACTATTTATGCTCATTCTTTTCTCTTGTTTGTAAATTAAATTTCCCCATTTATTCTTATTTTTATCAATTTTAATAAAACAAGGGAAATGTACTTAGATTATGCAGCTCCTGCATGACAGACTTTTTAGTTACTCTTCCCAATTCTGTCTTGCTCAGTAATTTCTGCCATGTTCTTTAACTAAAACTATCACATCTCATATCCTTGGTCTTGGGTGCTTATTGTAGCAATGAGTTTTAACCTGTTTAAACCTTTAAAAAGAATAAAGTAACCTCAACTATGACTTATAATTCTTTGAGGAGTCCCAAATCAAGCAAATCCTTGAGGATCCTTGACAAAGTTGACACCATCTGAGGGGTCAGAAAAGAAAATTTCCTCTAGAATTTAACTTTAACAAATTTTATTATTGCACAGTCTCTCCTTAAATTGTGAGAGCTTGGAATAATATTAATACATATAATATAAAAAATACATTTTCTCCTGCTCTTCTCATTTTTACTTTTACACTTCAAATCAGCATATCACATGTTTTACAAAAATGTCATGCCATTATGCAGGAAAGTCTCAAGTTTTTGATACTTTTTGTATTTAGAAGGATATATTTTTTTTTTTTGCCATATTGTAAAGTACTGTTCAGATAGATTAGATAGTTTAGTAATTATTTACTCATAATTATAAATCGTCTAATGAGGCTCATAGAAGAAAAAATATTAGTATTAACAGTTATATGCTGCAAGATAAAGAGTAACTTCAATGTTCTAGTGTGAGGAAGCTACTTTCTTAAGTGTTTCAAGTATAAATAATTGGAAATTAGAAATAATTGGTTAATTATTTAAAAAAATAAGTTTATAGCAATATTGATTCTTAACCATTCATTCATTTTAAATCATTCAATAATTCTAATCAAATTTTAAGCCCTTCAGCTTTCAGATAATAGTCTTTATTTCATTTTAATATACAGCTTTATGAAGATTTGGTCCAATAAAAAAATAAATATAAAACATATATTGTAATCAGAAGACTAATTTATATATATATATATATATATATATATATATATATATATATATATATATATATATATATATATATATATATATATATATATATATATATATATATATATATATATATATATATATATATATATATATATATATATATATATATATATATATATATATATATATATATATATATATATATATATATATATATATATATATATATATATATATATATATATATATATATATATATATATATATATATATATATATATATATATATATATATATATATATATATATATATATATATATATATATATATATATATATATATATATATATATATATATATATATATATATATATATATATATATATATATATATATATATATATATATATATATATATATATATATATATATATATATATATATATATATATATATATATATATATATATATATATATATATATATATATATATATATATATATATATATATATATATATATATATATATATATATATATATATATATATATATATATATATATATATATATATATATATATATATATATATATATATATATATATATATATATATATATATATATATATATATATATATATATATATATATATATATATATATATATATATATATATATATATATATATATATATATATATATATATATATATATATATATATATATATATATATATATATATATATATATATATATATATATATATATATATATATATATATATATATATATANTTAGCAAACGCGGCACCCATCTTGCGGATAGCTTTTTTATACCCAAGTGATCATTCAAAATCGAAACCACTGACCCATGTGATATGCCTATGGCTTCCAGAATCTCCCACACTTTGAATCTCCGATCGGCCAACACCATATCGTGAATTTTTTCAATTGTTTGGGGTGTAGCGACTTCTACTGGTCGTCCAGAACGTTCGGCATCGATCGTGCTTGTAGGGCCACAACGAAATTCTGTAAACCACTTTTTTACCATTGATATCGATGGTGCAGAGTCCCCATAGTATTTATCAAGCTTAGCCTTTGTTTCAGTGATGGTTTTTTCCGCAAAAAATAATGCTTGATGAGCACACGAAATTCACTTTTCTTCATTTTCTCCACAATTCACGAAGTTGTTTGTCTTTAAAGACTGTCAAACACAAACTAAAAGACCCAGCGTGTTCAAACTTTTACAGGAGTGAGCTGATTGATGCTTGTTGACAGGAGCAGTGTTGCCAACCTAATTATAAGGCGGGAAATTCAAAAAGTCACGCACTTAATGACCCGCCCTCGTATATATACTCACACACAACAAACATATTTTTGTTGCTTAACTGGCAGAACAAATCAGATAGCAAAAAAAAAACTAAAGGCACAATCGACATAACCATCAAATTTTAAATTAATGTAGATAAAACACCCATTACAAATCAGGAAACCAAATTGAAAAAATCAAATTTTTTTTTTAAATTATATTTTCAGAGAAATGTCTGTGTTAATATTTTTTAGATCTGACATGCGATATGTTAACTGCAGTTTAGCCCTATCTATGTTCTGTTGTTTCAGATCAACTGAATGAAAAAAAGCATGGTCTCAAAAGGTAGTATATATATTTCTTTATTTATTAACAATTATTATTTTTTCCTTCAGATGAGTGAAGTTGGTTTGACGGAGAGTGTAAAAGGAGACAATCGAAGGTTCGAAATATGGTCACCCGGAAGAAGTGAAGTCCATACTATACAAGCTCCTACATTGCAGGTCTAATTTTTTTAACTATTAAAAGGAATTATATTACATGCTTGTATTGTTAATTTATGAATACTTTAGTTAGCATTGGCTTAAACTTTATCTGATTTTTCTGTTACAGACATTAAAATAGTGTTTTTGAAACACTAGAATTTTTATGATTGTCTTTAAACTTATTAAAAATTATCTTTGAAAATGAAAATACTAAGTCAGAAAGCCTACTTAAAGAAAGGTAACACAACATCAGAAACAGTGAAATTTGAAGATTTTGGAGAATTCTGCACTACATGGAGTAGAACACTAATTCCCCTGATTTTCACAGAATTTTTACTGCCAGAATGTTTGCTTCCTGGAAATCTGAGGGCAGATTCCCTCTGAAACAAAATTAGGGTAGTTCTTTGGAGATGAGTAGATCACTTTGTGTGAGTTTAGGGGAGATGACTGTGTAATGCAGAGCTGGTTATCCTAATGAACTACATTGCAGATCACAAATCTCTCACCAAGGAATGCAGGCAACTACTTCCAATATCTGGTAAAATACTTTTGAAAATACAAATAATAACTCAATGAAGCCTATTAAAGAGGGCTTAAACTATAAATTTTATGCTTGAGTAATGTGTAACTTATCTGTGCCTGGGGCTACCTGTCAAAATACTGAACTTGAGGACCTAAAGAGTAGTTTGATTTTTTCTTTGTTTGTATAATAGCTACAAGGATATTATTTTCCTTGTCATTCAGCACTGAAACAATTACGATAAAATTAGATTAATTAATTGAGACTATTTGGAATTAAAACAGCTGACCTTAAAAAAATGTAACAGACATTTAGATGTGGCCTGTTTAGATGGAGCTCATCTAATTAGATGAGATTAATTAATCTAATGTAATGTGATTAATTTTTTTGTTACATTGTTGCTAGATCTATAGAAGGGATTCTGAAAATAGAATGAAAATATTTGGAGAAGAGATAATTTGAATGTAACACATTCTTCCATATTGAAAGAATGGCTTTCAAGAAAAAGAGGCCATTGATTTCATGAAGAAAATTTCAAGGACAAATATCAATTTTACATCATCAACATTATCTTCAGCTTACAGAAAAGAAGACTTCCTCTCAAAAATCTAATTCTTGTCTTAAGAATTATAAGTGAGAAGAAAAGAATAAGCTCCAAATATCCCAATTGTTTATTTTTCTTACCTTATTAAAAAAGTTCTTTTATATGGATTTTTCTGTATCATTTATTTAAAAAATTGAGAAAATTAAACATAATTATTGACATTCTTCACTCTTCCTTATTTATTATTTTTTCTTTAAATTACTAATCATAATATAATTAGTTAAGGTAATTAATTTATTCTTCTTCACTATTGCAGAACTAAGGATAGTCCTAAATGCCTGAAAAACTTGGTATATTTTCCAAGGGAAACCAATTTTAAAATATATTCCCCAATCTTTAAAATTTATTTCAATTTCAAAGTGATGATTACCGTTCCAAATTTCTTATCAATGAAGCTATAGTTGTCCAGGCTGGCAAGTTAAATTTTATTGAAAAATTAATAGATGATACTATTTTAGTTTGGCCAAAGCAATGCCCATTGTCTAAAAACATTAAAAATAAAAACCTTCTTCGACAGAATAAATATCAAGGCAGAACCACACCCAGGTCAATCTTTTATTTATAATATAGAAGGTTGTCCTGAGCCATGGGTGTTTAAAATAGGGTGGCAACCTGTAGATAGCCCCTCCCTCCAATGACCCTAAAAAAAAAAATAAAATAAAATATGATGTAAATGTCCTAACTTGTTGTGGTGGTCTACATTTACCTACAGTTAAGGTAGCTTGATAGAAGATAATTTATTCAACACGTCTAACAGGCAAGAAAAGAAATAATGAAACTGGAGTGATCTAGGAATCTAATCTTCTTTTTTTCTTTCTTTTTTTTTTTTTTTTTTGCTCTCATATCATCAAATCTGAACTAACAACACTTAGTCATTTATGATCCTGCTGTTAAAAATTAATTAATACCTTAAAAACCACAAAAAAGTCACATCAGGATAGTGGAAAATGCTAGACATCCAACTGAGTGCTGTTGCAATGTCTAACAAGAATTTATTATGAATTTATATACCGAGAACTCCCTAATGTTATTTTAAGTTTCATTTGTGAGAATATCAGTTTAGATGTATCCACATTCCAGCAAACAATCACTTAACAGCTCAAAAAAATGTGAATGGAAATATGGCTCTTACCTGACGAAGTCTTAAAACCAAAATGTTTTCTGTGCAAAATAAATATTTTTTGGAAGGCATAGTGAGTTATATTCACTGGACTATTATAATATGTGCTTCATAGAATTTTACAAGTTGGTCTGTAAATATGTTTTTTAAAGACAATTGTATGATAATTTCAATCTATAAATAACAATAAAAATAATTTTAAATAATAAGCCAAGTTTAGCAACAGTTTTGTTGTATACTTGCTACAATCGGAGAATTGTCATAAAATAATTTTAAAATTATGATGGCCATTTATGCCAGAAGGTCATCTATATAATTTAAATAGTGAATAACAATAAAAATAATTTTCATTATTCTGTTTTATAGGACTTATAATTTCTCCCAATTGAAATATTCGATTAGCAGAAATTTTAGTCTACGTCACACTTATTGATGTAACTAAATATGTCTCGATAATTAATAAAAAAATACAAAGTTTATAAATCATATATAATAGAATACATTCATTAGAAAATTTAAATAATAAGAGAGGAGTTACTCTTAGATTCATATTTAAAATCAGCACTTTAAAAAAAATATTTGAAATGTGGATTGAATTGAAATTAAATAAAATGTAAGTTAAATTTAGTTACACATTAAATAAAAATGTATTAGCAAGGTGGCTAAAGAATTGTTATTAAACAGCTCCAGTGGGGGTGAATTATTTCAAATATGAAATATACTTCATGTAGACCATGTTTTAATAACAAATTTTATTTAATCGTTTGAAATATTCAAAAAATTTTATTGTTCTGTTACAGAGTAGCAAATCGAAGAACACATCAGAAGACTCCGATGAGGTGAGCATTGATTCTCCAGTATTTAAAATGCAATCGCATCCCTTATTTGTAACCAGGGTAAATGTATGCTAATAGAAAAATTGACGAAGAAAAATAAAAATAAAAAGGGAATAATAATAATACAGCTGCCTTTAATAATCTATTCATTCCGTCCTATATAGCATGGCAGTAACCTTCCAATCCAGCCAGAAAATATATAACTTGTTTGCCTGGAAACCATTAAGTATATATGATCATATTGACCAATAAGCAACTACTTATGAATGAATACAATAAAAATATAATGCCATAGCATAATAGACATATAATAGTCTATCTTTCGAGAAAGCAAATCGTTATTAAATAAAAATAATAACAAAATAATTTTTTTTTTTCAATTTCTTTAAATACTTTATTTTTAAAAAACNTTAAATAATAAATATCATTTAATTTTAGGCCAAGGAAGCTTGGGTAGACCAGATAAAGGCACTTTTACTAGAGCAGTTAACACAATTAAAAGTTAAGCAGGGCGTTAAACATTAGTAAGTGATTTACTGATATTTGTTTTATTTTTTAATTTTGTGTGTATTGCTTGGATTTAGAAGTTTGGTACTATTTTGACATCTTTGCAAATAATCAATGCTTTTAGGATAAATATTTAGCCAGAAGCAATGTGTTCATTATATAATACCTCTGTACCTTCACTTGATAATTATTTTATTTGTAGTTCATGAAACTTATGCTTATTTGTAATTCATGAAATTTATAGAAAGATAGTACTCTATTAATCAAGTTAATACCTCTATGTATGTAATACACTTATGTATCTATCTGTAAATATGTATAGAATAATGAAGGTAGTATCTGTTTTTCTAGTAAAGGAATCCGTGAAACTAAATTAAAATTATAAAGCTTGTGAGAAATTATTCATTTTGATTGACGTCATTGAACCCAAATATTCTTCTCTTGACTTTGTTAATAGCATAAGTATGGGTAGTTTTATTTTTAGTTCATTATTTATGACAAATTTATTCATAGGATATTTTAGTAACTTTTTCAATGAAATCAATTTAATTATCTAAAATACTTTTGATACCAAAGTTGGTTTTTACATTGCTTCAAAATTTTTCTCAGCAACACTGATTTCAAAGTTAGTTTAATTAAATTTTACTTTGCTTTTTTCCCCATTTATACTTTCTTGTTTATATTATATTTGACTGGAAGTATTTTAAAACAATGAAAAATGGGTATTTGAGAAAACATTGTTTAGTTTTGGCATATTATAGCCATTATATCTACCCCTTAATATCTTCTTTCTTGGATGATTATGTATTAATGTATTTATTAATTAGTCCATACTTTTATATTTAAAGGAATTATTTTTATTTGGAACTTAGTAACAAACTGAAATTTTTTACCTCAGCATATATATATATATNAAGTACGTAAAATGTTTCTTCAAATTGCAGAAATTATGTTCTTATATATAGTTAATTATCAAAATAAACTGTTAATTTTATAGTTTTATCATTGGTTGATACAATTTATTTCTAAAAAAGACTCATACTTCATATATTGAAATTTCACTAATAATTTTACAAGAATTTAACTAAGTCTTAGCTGTAAGAATGCTGAGACTCAAGTTAAGAAGGAAGCAAGCTATCTCCTTCTGTAGTTTTTTTAAACAAGAGATGAAATATCTGTATGACTTATTAATATTACACAAGTACTTTTCATGTAAATAACAATTCGTTCATTTAAAAGAACTTAAATATAGTAAGCTTAATTATTTAATTAATAAAAATATGAATTAATGTAAAATATAAAGATATCTAGTATCTCCTAACATGACAATTAATGATATTACTGAATTGATTTNATAATTGATATATACAACTGTCCTCCCCTACTGTTCATATCTTCGCGGCGGCTATTCATCAAAAACAGGTCACATAGGTAGAAGAGTTGCTCGGAAGTACTCTTCCTGCGCTTCCACATTCTGTCCTCCCTCTCTTCATTGACTTTCTCCAGCCAATCTTTCTTCATCTCTGCATATCTCACTTCCTATTTGAGTCAATATTGCCTTGTTTAGCCCTAAACTTGCCTTTGGTGTACTGTCCAATTCAATCTCTTGACCTATTCTATCTACTTGCCTTTTCTGCACAGTACCTCCTACATCTACTTCATAATGGAGCGCTCCTAAACTTTTAATCACTTTACCGATTATCTACTTTTATTCTCCAGGTTTGTACCCTCTTTTCACCACCTTTTCACCCACTGAAAAAACTTTTCTACATGAGTGACTTCCTGCCGTCCCATCTGGACCCCTTGTCTCTTCTAAGAAATCAAGATATGGCTCATCCAATGAGATCAAGATATAATCGAACGTCGTCCGATAAATAATTCTGCAGGAGATTTACCAGTAGTGGAATGTGGTGCTCGGGGATAATTAAATAAAAAATATGTGATATTACAATGAAGATCAGAACTTATCAAATAGTATTGAATATGAAATTCTATGTAATCTAGATGTATTCTTTCCATAGGGGCACTAGGATATTCCCAATGATGCAAAGGTACTTTCATGTTTACATAGCAGGAGTTGATATAAAAATACTGAACTTTTATTTTTTAAATTATGACATATCTTTCAGTTCCTGACTAAAAACATTCCTTACCCGTGTTCTTTTATTTTTAATAGAATAATTTTACTTTAGATGTAAAGAAGGGTTTTGAGTGTTTTTAAGTTAATCAAGTTAGCAATAATATTTGATCCTGTAAAATATATAAATGTATTTTCTTATTAAATGTCTTTATTTTCTGATTCTAGTAAGAAAAACTTAACAAAAAAATTGCAAATCATTCCTCAATAGTTTATTTTCTTACAGATATCATAAACCAGTTTAATACTCATTTTTGATAATATTGTTTATTTAATTTTAAAACTGTTCAAAATTAATCATAATTATTGGAGCAATAAGAAATTGTTTTGAGAGTACTAATGATTAAATATACTATACATGCACATATTTCTCATCTAAATTCGCCCTTTGATAGACACCTAATAACAGATTTACAAAATTCCTTATATGATTAAATTGTGAATAAAAAAAAAATGAAATTGCTCTTTAACACACCCTTTCTGACCTAAAAGGTTACCTTTGGAATTATATATAGAACCAAATAATAAAAATAAATAAATAAAATAAAGAGTAAAAAATACTAAACTCATATCATTTTTCAGTGAAATTCACTCCTTGACACACTTCTTACTTCATAAGATGGTTACCAACAAAATGCGCAGGACCTTATCATGCAATAACATTTTTTAAACTATATTTTTATATTACTAAACTATATTATATTTTTTTTTTTAATGGTGAGGATTTACCACTCCTAATGATGCCATTTCTACTGAGTCTTTCTTAAAATTAATTGCAGTTAACAAAAATGTTATTTAAAAAAATTAAAGTGATATTAATGAACGCCTTTTATTTTTTTTAATCATTATATTTATTAATTTTAATTATTATTATTTAATTTATCATTAATTCTTATTTTTAGTAATTTGCGTGCTATGTCACTTGATGGTGGAATAGGAAAAGTACGGGAGGAAGAAGAACTTGCTTCATCTTCTGATTTCTCTAACTCTGAAGATGAAGAAATGTTTACAAATCAGGTACTTATTTCTTATAGTTTATATTACTTCCTCCTATTTTTAAATTATTATTGACTATATAAGTTTGTTGAGTAATATTATTGATTGTTAACAAGTATATATANTATTTGGTATTGTGCCCCTAGTCAACTTATGACTGTGGATCATTATGTTGAGTTGAGTATGACTTATTAAATCTAAGTACTAGATTATTAAAAATTGTCAAGCATGTAAAAATATCAAATACATGTATATATATATATATCCAATAAGTGATAATTTAACCTTATATTTGGTCTATCCCATAAAATAAAATAAAAATTGTTTGTACACTATGAGCTAAAAAGCCTAAAATGCCTAAAAAGGTGATAGATTTGAAATCCCTTAACAAATTCTAACTTTAATATTGAAAGAAGTTAATAGATAGATAATTAACTCATCGGATAATTCCCCATTAATTCAATAAAGTTATAAGTTTTTTTTTTCCCCCAGGGTAGTCGCTATAGAGTTCTTGCTGATTACACAGCTCTTAGTCATAGTGAACTTAGCATGAAAGAAGGTGACCAAGTCTCCCTTCTTAAGATTGGATGTGCAGGATGGTGGTATGTGAGGACGTATGGTAAGTTTTTTTTTATGTCTAAGAAATCACTAATCATAGTACTAAGTTTCTAATAATAATGTATTTCAGAGAGTATGGAATGTAGGATTTAAAATTCTATCAGTTAACCCTGCTATAATTTTGTTAGTATTCATTTCATTATGCGGAGTAAAAAGTGACAGTGGAACATGTTCTAATTACAGATATCTTTTTGGGATCTTAATTAATCTCTAAGGAGATATTCAGCACTTATATAATTTCCAGAAACTCTAAGTAATTTTTGAATCTTATAAAATACTTAATGCTAAATAAATATTAATTATAAAATTGATACACTTGAATATTAAACATCCTTGTTTATTTATTTGACACTTCTAAAGGCGACTAAAGATGAATCTGCCTACTTGTATTAGTGAAAAAGTTATGTAGTATGAGTATTCTTATCATACCGTCTATTATCCGTCTTCATTGCTTTCTGCAAACCATCTTCTGTTGGAGAGCGCTTTTGGACATTGTCCATCTTTGTGGCCGAATACATGTGTTCACTGTCACTGTCTTTATTCAACTTTAGTTGACCAACAGAAGATGGTTTGCAGAAACCAATGAAGACGGATAATAGAAGGTATGATAGTTCTATATTCATTGGTAGTCATAATAACCCTTTAGATTATGAGTATTCTTATTCAAATTAAATATTTTTTTGGGGAGACATTTTTGTTGTATGGTATCATTCCATGCTCAAGCTACATTGTTGTTTTTATTATTGCAAGTTAGGCAGAAAACATGATCCCCTCAATCCATAGGTTCTTTTTCGATACCAGTTCTTGGTCACTTATCCCAAATGAACTTTGAACCAAAAAATAAAATAAAGCTCACTGTGTCATTAGGATCCTCTGGTATTCACGTAGGCTTCGACGGTTGTCAGAAGTATTTACCATTTCTTCTTCCGAGTTGGACCGTGTCAAATTGGTGTTATTTGCCGAGCTTTGGCACATCATATGATGGCTTCTTCAGGGCTGAAAAGAGAATGAGAGTTGTAAAAGAGAGATTTTTAAAAATCTCTCTTTTACAACTCTCATTCTCTTTTCAGCCCTGAAGATCACATGATGTGCGAAAGCTCGGCAAATAACAACAATTTGACTCGGTCCAACCCGGAAGATGAAATGGTAAATACATCTGACGACCGACGAAGCCTAGGTGAACATAGAGTATTTGCTGTTTTTAAATACTTTATCTAGCAACATTTTCAAAATAATTGGATATCATATAACAGAATTTGTCATTTTCCTTATTTAATTGGGAAACTATAGGGAGCCACCTATATCTGGAATTTTATTTAATTTGAGGTGATAAGGAATATGTGTGTTAATTTTAAAGAAATCCCCTCTATTTCATTAATACTGATTGAAATTTGAAATCTGTAAACTCTGGCTAAGCAAATTGCTTTTCAACATCTATAAAAAGCTGCATTTCCTTATTTTATATTGTTTAATTGCTACTCATTGGTATTCTTTAAAAGAACTAATCTACTTTAGATGCAGTGTTTTTTTTGTTGTTTTTTTAATAGAATATAAATTAATCTTAATAAAGTTCTTATTTTATTTTATTAGCATAAGTGTTTGAATTATTTTTATAATTTTCAGCGTGATGCTTTGCATAAGCTCTATAGTACTTATTGCCAAAATATTCCCAAATCAGAGCGATTACGCGAACAGATTACTGATGATTCATTTTTCAAAGATTGCCAAAAAAGACTTGGTCACAAACTTCCTCTTGCTGCATACCTTCTGAAACCTGTACAGAGGATTACAAAATACCAACTTCTTATAAAGGTTAGTATGAGTTCTCAGATCCATAACAAATTTCCTCTCCCCCTCTTGAATGTAATATTTATGTTATTCTGTGTATGCTATTAAATTTAACACTTATTAAAATAGAACAATTCAATATTAGATGTTCACGTAGGCTTCGATGGTTGTCAGATGTATTTACCGTTTCTTCTTCCAGGTTGGACCGTGTCAAATTGTTGTTATTTGCCGAGCTTTCGCACATCATGTGATGGCTTCTCTTTTACAACTCTCATTCTCTTTTCAGCCCTGAAGAAGCCATCACATGATGTGCCAAAGCTCGGCAAATAACACCAATTTGACACGGTCCAACCCGGAAGAAGAAACGGTAAATCCTCTGGTATGTTACAAAAAAAAAAATCAAAGTCTGCTGTGGAAAAATGTTTCAGTGACTCCAAATGTGGTATTTATCCAAATATTTCTATGAGCTGATTATTTTTTACTATTCTCAAATAGTTTAGTTGGCAGAATAGAAGAATGCAACTTGAAGTAATCCTATTGTCTTCACACTTTCTAGCATGTAGCTTAATCCTTTTGAGCCAATATTCGACGGCACTTAGTGATGTCAGACTGTCTTATATGACATACTTCCTTTGTTTTTAAACTATTCTTGAGTGTCCTACTAAGAAATTCATTTACTGTCTGAAAAACTGCTGCATAAATGTTTGAGAGATGTGACAGATGGGCTTAGAGATTCCTATTCTTGTTTTGACCTCCTTTTTGGTTCATTGGTATACCATAAATTAGACTACCTTTCTTGAATCATTGTTTTAAATCTGGAAATAAAACTTTTTTTATTTTTCAAAAATTCCATGTTTCATGTAATCTATGTTCATGTAAATTTTTATGGTCAAACTTTTAAAGGTTCCCTAAAATGTTACTATTTTACTTATATAAAATATAGTCCCCAGGCTTTGTATCATTAATTCAAGCTTTAGAGTACTTACTTTACTTTAAGACTTATCTATAGATATTGTGGAGCTTATTCTAATAACCTCAGGATTCCAAGGCTAGTCTTTTGTTTATTAATCCATCTGAAAATATGGAAACATTGACTCCCAGAAATTTGGGTTTAAAATCTCATGATTCTATTTTTTTCTGGTGAAGATGTATAGTTGTCTTGATTAAAAGAAAATAATCTCTCTTCCTTCATTTTAGTGTCCTTCTTTTGTAGTTTATAGTATAACTCACTGTGGGCATTATGACTTTTGCTTCTTGGTGATCAGCCAGTTCTGACACAGGTAACCCCCCATCCCTCCCTTCTTTCTTTGATGTTCTTGATTTTTTTAGCATGTCATTTTGAATTACCTGGCTTCTTTTGTATGGGACTCAGGTGCTAGCTAGCTTGATTGCACCAGTTTTTCTTATTAAAAAAGTGACCCTTTGCAGTAAACATATCATATTATGTATCATAAATATCATAAAAAATATTTGGTATTGTGCCCCTAGTCAACTTATGACTGTGGATCATTATGTTGAGTTGAGTATGACTTATTAAATCTAAGTACTAGATTATTAAAAATTGTCAAGCATGTAAAAATATCAAATACATGTGTAGCTCTTAAGTTATAATATATTCAAATGGGGTGTTTTGACCATGTTATTTAATGAATTAATTTTTAGCAATTGTTATTTTTCTCGACTGGTAATTTTCTTGTCCTTACCACACATATTGAATGTCATGGAATTATACTAAGGTAATCCACATTTGCATAATCTTGATACCTCTATAATTCATGTTATAAACAAAATCTGAAAAGGACGTCCATGGCATCATAGTGACCAATGATTTTGCTTTGGATATCACGGATTTATAAAACATTGTTCTACCAAAGATTAATAAAATTTTCAAAATTTTTATACTGTCTCTTTATATTAATTTTTTAAAATAATATGCTTTTTACTTTATGAAATATATGTAATCCTCAAGCTAACTATTGCTAGTCACTGTTAAGATGTTTTAATTCTACCTGATTTGTTAGTAAAATTATCTATGATGAGGGCTTTTGTTTATTAATTTAATTTAAATTATGAGTCTTAAAACTATTTTCAAAACTAATTCTTAAGGTTTATTGTAGTTTTAGATTACCCTTTAACTTTGACTCTGTTACAAGAAATATAGAATAAAGCATTGATTTTCTGCTGCAGACTATTTAACATATATATTAAACTTGACACTTTTACTTGATCTTGATATAAAGAAGAAAGAATAAAGCATTGTTTTGTTCATATTCAGATCCACTAAATTTTTTAACTTGTCTTGCCTTCAGTGAGGAAAAATGTAATCATTTTCAGCTCGTTTCAGACTGCAGTTGTAAAATAATTTATTTATAAATTTCTTTATGAAAGGTTGCTAGTAAATGATTGTGTAAAAGTCTTAATCCAGTAGTGACTGGATTAAGATTTTTATATTCAGTGGAATGTTATCTTAATTTTGCCTAACTTATGACAGATGAACTAGCCTATTTATATCAAAATTTGTGGCCTTCCAAGCAATTGTTGGCATTATAGTCTCATTAATTTACTCCTGTGACCAACACCCACATCCCACATCCCCCTCCCCCCAAACAATTATTTTGAAAGCTAGAAATTTTAAAGGTTATATTATATTATATTTTTAGAGTGATAAAATATTTTTCTTTCTTTTTTTGAATAAGACTGATTTATTTCTCACAAACTTGTATTATATCTGGTAATAAATTTACAAATGGCATCTATCTAAAACTTCTAAATATTTCACTTCTGTTGAATTATGTTTAAAAAGAGGGGGAATAAGTTCAGTGAACTACCTGAGCCAAAGGCTCCAAATTCAATGTTCAACTTAACATTTAGTTCTTTTTTTTTTCTTCTTCTTTCTTTGATTCTGTTTACAATGGCTCAGAGGATTCCTGTTGTACTGCTTAGAGCGCCTGACCCCGAGTGGGTTCAATTCTTCATTTAATAGGAAAAAAATCAGGCAAACAAAATGGTTTGTCAACTACACACCTTCTCTAGAGTGCAGTGGGCCAATTATAAACAAATCTATAACATATTTTACCCTGACTCTCTATGGCCTGCCAACAGGATAGGCTTTTTTTATATTAAAGTTAAGAAGTCAGGTAGCTTTGCTTTAGCTTTATCCTGAGTTTCTGTATTAATTATATTTTAAGAAAAAAAAGAAGAAAAAAAACTTAAGAAAATTAAAATGAATAAGCAAAAGGAGAATTTGTTGACCATAGATATTATTATTAGATGATTTTAGTTGGGGTTCGGTCAAGGTAGATCCAAAAAACACAAATTTAAAAAAAATGTATTTTTTAATAAAGGATTATCTGCCAATGTTTCAGCTTACATTGTAAGCCATCTTCAGGGCTATCATGAGAGAGGACGTCCTGTCCTTAAGTTCACATTTCCATGACTGTGGAAGCCATCTTCAGGGCCAGTCATGGAAATGTGAACAGGGACAGGACGTCCTCTCTCATCTTCATGATAGCCCTGAAGATGGCTTACAATGCAAGCCGAAACGTTGGCAGTTAATCCTTTATTAAAAAATATATTTTTTTTTAAATTTGTGTTTTTTGGATCTTCCTTGACCGAACCCCAACTAAAATCATCTAAGAGTAAAATGAATGAGGTATTAATTTATTGTTTATAAACTTAAGAAATTATTTGAAAAATGCTTAATGGACATTTGAAGAGCTATATTGTATACCTTCAGTAGTGACAAGCAGGAGATAAGGCAGTATTTTCAAATACCTAAGAGCTTTCACTAATTCACTTTGTCATTGAAAACCTTGCTACTGAAGGAAAGCCTAGATATTTTACTTCAAGTAACTTCCATGGCTTAAAAAACTAAAGTTTCATTTCAGCCCGGACAAATTAGTTTAGGGCTCTATTTGTTGGATATAAGTGCTTCCACTTTAATATTTCACACATCCATTGGTATTTTTCAACTTATTTATTTCCTAATTTTTTGTTTAATTTTAATCTAATCGAATTATTAGTTATAATAACTAATACATAGTTCTATTTAATTATTAATAAATTATATTAACTAATATTAAATATATTTAATTATTAATTATAATTTGCATTTTATGCAATACTCAAAATTTTGCATTTTTGGTTTAATCAATTTGAAAATTAGTTTTATTATTGCATACTTTATAAAATAATTTTTTTTCTTAACAGGAAACACAAGTGGAGGCCGCACTGATGGGTGGGTGCCTGCTGCTTATTTGGAGCTAGCAGCTCGGAAGTCTTCTCGAAGCTGTCATTCTGTTACAAGTGATACTTCGTCCCAGAACGACTGATTCAAAAGATATTTGCTCAAGGTATATTCTTTGCCTCATACTACTACATTATTTTCATTTTATTTTGCTTTTTTTTTTTAATTAGAAAAATTTATAATCTAGCAATAGTCATGGAAGTATGACACTTCTAAACAACCTACATATCTCTAGTCTATTTATAAGTGTTAAATAAAAGCCATGTTGTCTTTCCCACAATGTATTCATTCTGGCTTGAGCACTTTCAACTTTTGACAGGTCATATTCAGAAGCTCTTGAAATGAGATTATACCACCATGGGTTTGGTGGACACAACACTGTGTAGGCCCTAAGCTCTTGGAGGTATTAACTCATTTCAAGTGCTTCTGAAGAAGACTTAGTTATAACATAAGTTAATTAAAAAGTATATTAGTTTTGCACCTAAACTACAATAACATGTAAACAGCTAATGACCTCAACTGATTTATTAGTCAAATAATATTATGAAAAATAATGAGAAAACAGTGACAACAAAATATATTTTTGAATCTTTTATATTCTAAGAAAATAGAAATATAAAAGATTCAAAAAATTGAAAATTTTTGTTATTATTTGTTTTTACATTGAGATTATTTAAAAAATTTACAAGACTACAAATGACAATTTCATATTCTTTGTTCAATAAATGTGATTAATGTAAGTCTAGTAAATTTTATGACAAAAATTATAAAATCAGTTATATGTTTAAGACAGATCATTTTAATTTTATTAGGTTTACAAAAATGAATACAAGCAATAGAAATAGTAATCAACCAATATAAGCATTATTAAAGTGGATCTAGTTTAAAATGTAAAAGTGGCCAGCATTTTCATCTCAAATTAGGCTTCAACCTCTTGTTATTAATCAGGCCCTGACATTCTTTTCCATCCTCTTCTACTCTTCTTTTGTTAGGCTTCACCTTCTCCTGCCTTGAGTTTTACTCCAAGCTCTGTTGTTCCACATTGTTATGAACTCTCTAGAAAAAATGTCCAAGCTATCTTCTATGATAGCCATTTAGATGAGCTCCTGATTGGTCTTGTGCCACAACTCTTTATTGGAGATAGTGCCACCAGTCATTGGTTATTGTGCACTGGTTGATGAAGCTTTGCTGCTTTCTTGTGGACAGCTGGGTAAAGATCCATATCTCACAGACAGAGCAATACATACTGCTTTTACATTAGTATTCTATATCCTGAGTTTGGTTGTCAGTGCTGCAATAACATGTGAACAGCTAATGACCTCAACTGATTTATTACTCCTCCAAATTTTGCAAATAAGAGAAAAGGCCTTCTGGGTTTTCCATGTTGTGGAAGCTATGCCTGCATTAATGCCTCCACCCTTTGCCACAATTCTCCCCAGATAGCTAAAGTCATTTCGAATGGTGGGGATCTGGCTACTACTTTTATTTTTATTAAATAAGATAGAAGAATCATGTTTTTTAGAGCTTTTAAACTTCACTTGATTCCTCCATAGAAGTTTTAAACTGTGTAGACTACATTTATAAGTAATTTCAAGGGCAGGGCGTGCCTAGACAAGCGAGAGAGATAGACAGTACTGTCATCTCTTAGCAACAAGCAGAAATATCCCAATATTTTTTTTGAGAACATTAGAATCTTCCAAGCATTTCGAGCCTAGGACCTTCCTTATCAATATAAAAGAGTAAGTTGGCGGAATGTGAGTCAGTTGTGAAGTAGTGATTTTGAAGGTATTGTGCATTTGTTTAAGTCGTGCCTGTCGATATTCATAATTGTTGTGTGACATTTTGCCATAATGCCACAAAAAACGTAAAGTTTTTTAAAAAAAGCAGAGTTTTTTAGTATAAATAGGATTGCATATTTTTTCATAGAATGGAAAAATGATTTCAGTTGCTGTTTGTAAGGAGTTTAACTTAAAGAGACAATACGATACAAATCATAAATGAAAATTTGATTGTTACACTGAAAAAATAAGAATGTATACACAGTTATCTTTAAAATCTAAACTTCAAGGTCAATAATTGATATTTACTAAAGCTAATACTGAGAGCGAAGATGCCCTGAAATCAAGATTTATTAAAATCCTAAGATGATTTTAGTTGGGGATCTACCTCGACTGAACCCCAACTAAAATCATCTTAGGATCAAGATTTATTATTGCATTAGAAATCACGAAGATATAAAAACGTTTAACTGATGGTGATTTTATTAAAGAGTGTATGTTGAAAATTCCCGATGTTTCATTTCCATTTCAAAAGTCAATAATTCAAAATATTTCGCTGCCAAGAAATACTGTTGCTTCAAGAGTAAATGATTTATCTTAAAATATGGTTCTTCAACTGAAGGATAAAATTAAGGAATTTACAAACTTTTCACTAGCTGTTGACAAGACCACTGATATTGTTGATACAGCTCAACTTGCTGTTTTTAAGCAATTAAGGTATTAATAGTAACTTTGAAATAACTGAAGAACTATTAAATTGTGTTCTATTGACGAATACTACAACAGCAAATGATATTCTGCAATTGAGCATTTGCTATCAGAATATGTATTTGACTGGAATATTCTTAGCAGCACAACTACGGATGACGCTCCTGCCATGGTTGGAAAACATTGGGGTGTTGTAACTAAATTAAAACATCAAGGAATTTTATAGGATTTCACTGCATAATTCATCAAGAATCATTGACATCCAAACATTTAAAAACGGACCATGTCATGCAACTAATAATTAAAATAGTAAATTTTACAAGGCGCAGAGAACTAAATCACCAACAGTTAGGCAGTTTTTACTAATTTTGGACAAAAAGTTTTATGTTGTCCCTTATTTCACCAAAATTGTTGGCTTAGTCGAGGAGTAGTTTTAGAAAGATTTTTTTGCATTACGTTACCCTATTTGCTTTCATTTTAGGAAGAGGCAACCCAATTGATTTTGACAATGACTTGAGGTTGATTGTGCCTTTTTTGCTAGCTATGAACACTTGACTGATCTGGATGTAAAGTTACAGGGTACAAATCTGATTGTCATTCAAATGTATTCATGCATTCAAGCATTCGAAACAAAGTTGAGGCTTTGGGGAAACCATGTAAAAATCAAACTTTGGATCTTTTCCCTCAGTTAAAATCAAATCATTTGCCCCCCCCCCCCCCCAAAAAAAAAGTCAATATTCTCAACTTTTGCAATTTCTGATCGCACAATTTAACAATCGTTTTGAAGACTTCCAAAAAAATAAATGAAATGTAATTCCGAATTTTTAATCATTCATTCAATTTTTGAGCCTCACAGGTAGCAGTTCATTTGCAAATGGAGTTAATAGATTTTCAATTGGACAGTATTTTGAAAGAAAAATTTAAATGGTTAATGCTCTTACATTTTATACACAATATTTCAAGAGTTTGGAAAACTACCCAGAATTAAAAAAGCATGCAGCACGCATTATGTGCATGTTGGGTAGCACCTATATAAATAGGCACACATAAGTGTGCACATTTTATCTGTCATGAATATAAATAAGAAAAACATTGCTCAAGACTTCAGAAAGAACATCTCCAATCAATTCTTAAAATAATTACAACGAATGTGATACCTGACAGGAATGTGCTTTCAAAAACAAGAGGTCAAGTATCTGGATTCTCGAGCACAAAATAATTACCCTCTTTTATAACTTTGATATGATTTTTAACAATTGTATATTATGTACTATATAATTAAATAAATTAAATGTTATAATAAATCAATACATTTTTTATTTGAATCTGGCCCGCCTACAAATTCGAAATTTAGGCCCTCTGCAAAATTGAGTTTGACACTCCTGAGTTACAAGATTCTCTTATATACATTTTCAGTGTCGTCTATACTTATTCTGTTTGGTAATCAATGTACCTTCTCTTATCCTTCACACACACATATATATANTTATTTTTTCCTATCTTTTAGGTTATCCATATATATATAATTTTTTTTTTTTATCCTTGGTTTTTCTAGTCTTCAACTCTTGAATTTTTTCCTGTGTCTGTCTTCATGCATTTTATATTATGGCCTATCCAGTATCAACTGGCACCCACTCCTGAAAACCCATGATTATTTTCATATTATATGATTCATTTGCAAGTTCTGTGATGGCCTAGTAAACACTGAAAGTTACTTTTATTTTTTGTGGAAGAAGCAAACTTGAGCAATTAATGAGAAGTGAGGTTTGGCTTCCTCTTTTTACCTTTTAGGCTTCTGAATATTTATCCTTATCATTATCTAGTGTAACTTCATTTTCTAAATCAGCTCAATATCATTGGAGTTTGTGATTAAAAAAATGATATCAAGATTTATAAATCAACGATAGCTATAAAAAAAAGCATCAAATCATACATATTTGATGTGAATTTATTGTTTACACCTCACATAATTCAAAGAACCCATTTTTTTTTATCAAAGTAAAATTTTTACCAAAGCTTTTTTTTTACCCATTTTTTATTAAAGATTTTACTTATTTTGATACAAAGACAAAAATATTAAATCATCATAAATACACTGGGTCAATGTTTGTTTGCTGCAACAGTATTATTAAACATTAGCTGCCAAAAATACATTCTTTAAGTCAATGTGTTAATCATGGTTACGAATGTGTAAAATGTACATACTTTGAAAACGTAGATGGCACTCAAACAGTGTCTGAGTTAGGAAGTATAGCCCAGTTACATACTATTTGTATGTAACTGGACTATACTATTTGTATGTAACTGGGCTATATTTGCTGTTTAGGAATACTGCTGGAATATTTAGAAATGTAGAATTCATCTTTCTCTCCTTTTTTTTTTCCTCCATTCTTAGTTAAGAAACTCATTATTAAACACAAGATATGGAAATCATCTATAAAATACACTAAATATCACAAGAGCTTACATAAAGAATTTGTTACTACACATTAAATCAGAATTAGTTAACAAACTTAGCTATTAAACACAGGATGTAGAAATTTTTAATAAAATTTACTAAATATCTCAAATGTTTACATGACTCTTTTACGAACTGTTAACTGCTCATCAAAGCAGAGACTTATAGTAGGAAACTACTAAATGAAAAATGTAAAAATTATAAATAAAATATGCAAAGTATCGCAGTTGCTAATTTAAGTCCATTATTAAGTAAACTAAACATTAAAGATGGACTTGTTAAGGAAATACAATATTTAATTATATTAATTACAAATTTTTTAAGTGAATCTAATAGAAACTGTTCACTAAACATTAAAGCAGGCATAGTTAAGGGAATTCCCTTTTAAACATATGTTTGTATCAATAATAATAGTTGTTTTGTTTTTTTCTGGAAATATTTTTGTAATGAAAATAGTCATTAATAAAAGTTTTGAACATTTCAAAACAAACAACAAAAATGTATATTCTATGATATAACAAAAAGAAAAAACCAGAGGTCATGTAAATAAAAATATAAATAAAGATACTCAGATTATTTGAGAAATTTGAAATTAAATTAATTGTGTCCAAAAAATGACTTAAAATAACTTCATTACATTTACTTTTAATATGGGTGATACATTAAATAATAGGGCTGGCTTAACGTGGAACATGTTTTGTATGCATCAGATGCCATCCTAAACTTTATATGTTAAAGGTTAAAGAACACCTTAAACTAATCAAGTTACTTGTTAAAGAGCATGGTTGAATAACTCCCATGAGAAAATAAGGATTATATAAAAGAAAAGAAAATATTGATAATTTTAAGGTAAAAACAAGTCTCTCTGGTTTGACGAGATGATCTGTTCAGATCTTCCAAGCATAGCCTTAAGAGTGTTTCCTTACTCTTACAAGGCTTCTAGTTCTTCTAGTTTTGCTAGTTTCAGCCCAGTATCAACTTCTTTCTTGGTCAGAGCACTGTCAGTGTCATCTTTTCTCCCTTTTTAAATGCATTTCTCAATGACTTTATATATAGTGAAAATCAAATACTAGGTGCTCTTTGAGCTTTGAAACTGTACCGCTCATCACCAATCTGGCTGTTGATGACCCTTCTACTCTTTCTTCAAGCATTTTTAATTTCATGAAGTATATATTGCAGGGAGCACTTGATGATTATCAAGATATATCAAGGAGGACTATTTTCTTTTTATGTGAAACCTAAGACCTCCTTTTTTATTAGAAGCTTTTAAAGGTTTACCACTCGCTGCTCTCTCTTTCTGACTAATTCCTGAGAAGAGAAGGGTTTCATCCTGGATATATATTTCTCATTTCCCCTTCTTATTTGCTTGTTATCCCAAGTGAGTTCACTCTAGCCTTCCTAATCTCCTCTGCCAGCTTACAGATCTTTCTGCCCAGTTCTAATTCTAACTGTAATTGTGATGACTAATTTAGAGGGAGTCAGTTTTATTATTTTCATTCCTTCCACTTAGGGCACAGTGTTACTCTCGATGGTTAGCTACTTATTTTATTTATACATAAAAGAATATATATATATATA